>BLKR01004191.1:0-116513 GCA_011170035.1 Teleogryllus occipitalis | reverse complement strand
ATAATGAAATATCAGAAATTAAAACGGGTGCAGCAAACGCCGATAATGAAAGGGAAAAGCAGATCAAACAAATGATCAGCGATTCGATGAGTGTCTTGCGCGAGGAAAGGCGGCAAGAGATCGCGGATGCTTGTGATCAATTACCACGACAAAGCAACGGGGAACGGGGCGCCGCGTCACTCCCATGGACACCGCCGTCCAACCTGAACTTTTCAGGGAACATCAACGAAAATCCATGTGAATTCATTCGCCGGGTCGAGGACTACATGGAGCTCACGAAAGCTATTCCGAATCAATTAAAAACAAAATTTGTACAGCAATTGTTGCGAGGGAGCGCTGCGAGCTGGCTCCTGGCCATACATCCATTTCCTCGTGATTTCAGCGATTTCAAGGCCCGATTCCTGGAGCGCTATTGGGGAGAGCAGGTCCGGTATGATTACGAAAGGAGAGTGATGGAAGGTAGATGGGAGGAAAAATGGGGCATCTCATTATTAGATTACGCGATCGACAAGATTGCGGCGCTAAGGTTATGCGACCCGCAAATCTCAGATGCAAAACTGATTTGGATGATTACCTCACACTTTCCCTTTCAAATTCAAAACCTGTTGAATAGCGTAGACTCGCTCGATCTCGAGAAAATGCAGCTACTTCTCGCCAGGTATGATAGAACACGTATGTGTCAAGGGTCAGGGGGAGGTCGATCAAATAGGCAGGACGGAGGGGGAGAAAATCAAGGAAGCGGACAATGGCGGCGAGAGCATAACGATTTCCCGCCAAGAAACGGTGAAAGCCCGCCATCGCATCAGGCAGCGAACCGGGGCCCACCGCCGTCGGCGCCGCGTGATAGAGCACAGGAGGAACGTACGAACAATCGGGGAGGTCCCGGTTCGTCAAACTAATGTCGTTCGGTATCGTGGGGCGCCGGGACGCCGAACGAGTGCAGGTGCGGGAGCTACAGGTGCCTATAGGGGAAACGGCGAATGTGAACTTTGCCATCAACGAGGTAGAGGACGAGGAGCAGAACTTTCTCCGGGCGCGAAAATGCCCTATTATCACTTTTACATGTGAAAGGATCGAAGCGAGGGCCCTCATTGATTCAGGAAGCGAAGTTTCAGCCATTTCGGAGGAGTACTACTTGAAATTAAAGAACCATCGTATTACTCTACCCGAACTTCCCATTAATAAATGTTTTGTTGTCGGCGTGGGCAAGAAGAAAAGCAATCCCATTACTAGGCAGGTCCTATTAACGTTATCGTTTAGCACAGATCAATTTAATGCCACATGTCTCATTGTTAAGAATTTAGGATATGACGTTGTTTTAGGTGTCGATTTTTTAAGAAAATATAGCGGTAAAATAGATTTTGAAAGGGGAGAAATTACTCTGGATCCAGGAAGACTGATGATGTTTGAGGAAGGTGATGCCGACGTTCACGAGCCGAAAGAGGCTAGCATGTTTTCGATTACGCGGGAAGAAGCTCTCGGTCTAATTAACGAGAAAATGCAGGAAAATAGCAATCTCAAGCCGGAAGAGCACTACCGCCTGCAGGAATTGCTTCAAAATTATAAGGACGTTTTTATCAGGCCAACCGACCCCATCCCTGACTTTCAACTCCGAATCCAGGTCACAAATCCCGAATCATTTAAGTGTAGGAGTTACCCTATACCGCAGGCCCTTAAGGCGGACGTAGACCGCGTCATGTTGGAAATGATCAGAGACGGCATTATCGAAAGGAAACCGACCGCCTACATTAACCCCCTCGTGATCGTAAGAAAAAAAAGATGGAGGCGTTCGAATCTGCCTCGACGCCAGGAAATTAAATGAGATCACTGTGCCCGATTATGATGCGCCGATTGCGATAGATGAAATGTTATGGAAGTTCCGGGAGACCAGCTTATTTTCGGCAGTAGATTTCACAGCCTCGTATTGGCAAATTGCAATACACCCAGATGATCAAAAGTATACGGGATTTATTTACGATGGTTTGAGCTACGTATGGAAAAGATGCCCGTTCGGACTTCGCAACTCAGGCGCGTATTTTATTCGATGCCTGGATACAAAATTACCGCCGTCAATTAAAATGTTCCTCACCCCATATGTGGATGATCTTGTAATTTCCTCCCAGGGTTTCGACCAGCATCTAGAAAATTTGGAGGAGTTATTCAAATGCTTGATCATCAACAATATGCATTTAAATTTAGAGAAATCCCAGTTCTGTAAGAGGGAAATTAAATTTCTGGGGTACATAATTGACGACAAAGGGACGAGAATCGATCCGGAGAAGGCACAGTCAATTGCAAGGATCAAGCCGCACTTCGCACTCGTCGAAGTTCCCAACAATTTGAATTATCTAGCATTAGGTTTGATTAATTTTAACGAAAATAAATTTTATTACTCACTTTATTGGTCTATTTGCATTTCTTAAGGGTTTATTAGTTGTTAAGGGCAATTTTATTTTTCTCATCTAATTATAGTTTATTGTCAAGGGTTAATTTCGTTGTCATTATTGGTTAAGTTGGATCAGGTCATTATAGCGGGCAATGTTTCTATTTTGTGGTTTTTGTGCTCACGGAGGCCGTTTCCGTTAGTTAGTTTTGCTCTAAGAAAATCCATCGCTGTGCTCAGAATTTTCTTGGTGGGAGGGGATTGCCAATGTAACGGTACGTCCTCCGAAATAATAATATAATAAAATAAAATACTGGTCATAGTATGCCGACCGCCGCCCCACCCGCTTAGGTGCGTGGCCGCGCCGTTCAAAAGGTTTTATGACCGTCCCTGGGTGCCGCGGACTCAATAGCCTCTCCACACTAAACGACAATTATCGAGGCCAAGCCCTACCATCGGTCTCTGCCAACCCCTCGTCATCACCCCCTCAGCCGAACTCGGAGACATATTTATGACCGTCAAAAGCATTGTGCTACCGAGACGCACCGGCGCGTGCCGCGTCGAGTCCCGCGCTCGCTGGGTATGCCTTTTGAGTCCGATCCACAGACGTGCTGATTAAAAGAGCATCAAAATTCGTTTTGCTCAAGTGTTCACCCAGGAGAGAGGCACCAGGCAGGGCAATAAAGCAATAACGTCAATCAAAGAACGGCCTGGGCTAACCGTCGCCGGCACCCGAAAAGAAAGGAGTAAAACGCCGTGACCGAGGCGCGAAGGCGGGGAAACATGTGTCACCGTCTTCGGACGTGCCGCGCCAATATACCACCCTTTCGTTATGCGCACGTGGTCACCTGTGGACTCGCGAGACCTACTTTCGAGCATACAATGCCGCACATTGTCGATGCGAGCTCGCGAGCCATTGGCTCAAGTGCCGCCCCTTTAGCGAAGGGCGAGCGAATCGAAGACAGGCCCCCGGTCCGTGGAGAGGGAAGAGGTGCCTTCGTTCGTGGTAGCGCGCCGCCCAAAACTCACTTGTATCTAGAGATCGGTGAGAGAGACTGGTATCTAGAGATCGGCAAGAGACACTTGTGTCTAGAGATCGGTGGGAGACACTTGCTCAACCGCGCGCCGCATAAAATTAGTCACGTGAGCTGAAATGATTACTCTCAAAACGTGCGCTATTTGACTTGGCGCTTCATACGAGATTTTTGCTCTGCGCAATGTCACATCATTGGTGAAATTCATTAGACTCGCTACCGGAAGGAACTTCCTCTCCGGAGACCGCAAGCCGAGCGCGGAATCACCATTGTTTACGATCGGCAACGAGACGTTGTGACCAGGGTCGCGTGTCATGAAATGTGGACGACGCCAGCGCAGCATTGGGTCCACAGGGAGCGTGTTGCTGGTGGCTTCCGCCTGAGTACGCACCACAGCCGCCCGACTCCAGCCCGGGAATGCATCACTCACCACTGCTGACATCACGCCTCAGAAGAGTACCAGATAAGTAGTTTTGTGCAGCCAGGTGACGCTCAGCCCTTGTTTCCCGCGTAAGTGCGGACGAACTTTAGATATTCGGAGCTGTAGCGGATGTGCCGGTAAACAGGCACGAGGGTAGCGGCCAAGTACTTGTGTTCAATTTTTGTATCAAATTTCATTTTAAAGTAAATAAGAGGCCGCCGATGTAAAAAAAAACATGTAAATTCATTTGTAAAAATCATTGTTATGCCAATCATCATCATCATAATCATATTTTAGAATAAGTAAATATTATCTTGAAATGCCCATCTGTGTATTATTGAGCATGCAAACCCCCGACCCACCGCCGACGGGTTACAATATATATATATTTTTCATTCGCCTTGATTATACTTCATGGCGAGGGTATTATCTTCAAGATGCAATATGGCACGGCTTTTCGCAATATATATATATATATATATATATATATATATATATATATATATATATATCCACATACACCCACATAGGTTTTAGTTTTTACAAAGGTGACTAATAACTATTTACAGATTGAAAGATCTTGGACAAGTATGTAAGATATGAATAAAACATAGGAAAACAATAAATGTTTCAAGTATTTTATTATATTATCATTCAATTAAATGACTTCACATTAAATTAATGATACTTGTGAATTTTTAATACAATAATACACAAAATGTCATGGCCATGACTTAGGTGAAACATAACAGCGAGGTCCGTGATGAGGTTCCGCGATTCCGCGGATGTTCAGTTCCAAGCACATCGATGGTTATGTGGCTCCGGGAGCAGTTCTCTGAAGAGGCGGCTGCCGCCATGCTGTGTTGCAGCGGTGGAGCGTCGCAGGATGCAGCAGCGTCCCAGGAATGTGCCGTGCGCGAAACGCGCTATCGCCTTTATACTTGGGGTTTGTAACGTGGCAGCTGAGGGTATTATCTTCAAGATGGAATATGACACAACTTTTTGCGTCTTTCTCGGTCTTGCCGCAAGATATCTCATGATCGCGACCGTATCAAGCAGTGCTGCATACGACTCTAGCAGTATGACTGGGAAAGACGCAAAAAGCGGTGCCATATTGCATCTTGAAGATAATACCCTCAGCTGCCACGTGACGAAAACTCAAGTATAATCACGGCAAATGAAATTACCTACTCGCGAGACACCAGTTGATTCTAGTTACGGGAACTAAGCCCGGCGCAATTATATTCCAGCGTCCTGACATTAATTGACAACGTTCCAACTTGTAACTGAGGCATTTACGATCGTGGTGGACAAAAATCACTAGTCCTGCACGTTCAACATTCTACATGAGCAGTAGCAGTTTACAAGAAGAACTTGCGTGGTCAACATTTTTCGCAAAAAGATAGAAACTTGGCGGATTTTTCGATTTTTATGTGTCTTCACTAACTGCCTCCTTCGCACTCTGACGTAGCCCTCTTTCGCCAACCACATAGCTGGGCAGGTGGATCTATGCTTTGTATAATCTGGCAAGGGTTCCTTTCTGAGGCATGCTCCGGCATTCTCCTGATGTTGATCGGAGAAATCACGGAAAATTACCGATCAGGGCTACCCGCCGTTAGAATTTTCCTTCACACAGCAACTGAATACGACCTAAATATCTAACTTGTGTCGAAAATCCTGCTACTGTCGGAAATCGAACTCCAGATCCTCCCGGTCAGAGGCACTACAGTGACATTAATTGATACAATGAGCCACCTAACCAAGTATCCCCACATCCCTTATACTGCTGTAACACGATAATTCTTCAGCCACACACTCGGGGTAAACATTACACATATAGTGCAAGTAGAATCAGATGAAGCAGAAAATATTAATGTATCTACGTGTAAAATTCATATAATGCATTATATTGTTGAATCTATTTTAAATAAAATTTGGCTAGCGTACCCTAGCGTACTCTCGCGTGTTAAATTCCACCATTTTCCCTATTTTTCCTTTTCCATATTAAGAGGGTTAGTTGTTAACGAAACGTGTTTATTGTTTAAAAATGTAAAAAGGTAATTCCCAAAGTACTTATATAATTCAAAATACAAATAAAGAAGAATGAAATTGATTTTTGAAATAAATCTTGAATAAGTGTTTATTCAATACTGCAGATATGTTCTTGGAACAATTGACAACATTTCCATAAAAACAATGGAAGTAATTATACAATCTTCCTTGACAGTAAGGTTTTCGCTTTTGTAGATAGTCACAAAAGTATTAGAAAAGCTTTTTACCCTCTAGAAAGCTACTTAAAGTTGTGCATGCGGAAATACAGGATCGGGCAAATATAATCCTACTGTTTGGAATATTATTTAACTTTATTACCGAACTGAGAGGTACACCCGTGCAATTTAATCGCCCAGAATATAAAGTAATTAGTATCATTTCACAGACAGTTGCAGGTTCTACACGTCTCTGAACAGGTGGGGTAATATCGAGACGCGCCGGACCAGCAAAATGTAATAGAATGTCCAAGAAACCTCGTCCAATACATTACGGTGCGAGAAACGTTTAATTGTGGCCTTCGGCTTCGAACTTTCAGGTTTCAAGATCCAAGAACGCTTCGTCTAGGAGTAATTCAACAAAATTGATTTTAATAATGCTGCTCGAGTGTTGCATGATGCATTTGACATGAATATTTAGATTCATTTTTTAACAAATCCATATTTTCAGAGTCAAAAAGAAAATCGTTACGTCTCCGTGAAGTTCTCTTTCTTTTTTCTCATTTATGAAGATCGGTTGCGTGTGCGCAAAATTCATCTATACTACTGAAATAATGTAGGAGAGGATTTTATATAATACAAACAATAAAACATGAGATGAAATATCAACTTGGACTATAATTTGCTGTACTAACTATATTTCCACCTATTTTCAATTATTAATAAATCGATCTGTTTAATAATAAATTTAATTTGTTTCATGTGTGACGTCGTGGGAACACAACAGCAATTACAGACACGAGCTTAAGATATTTACAGGTTTATTAGTAATTAAGTATTTATAATTAGTTTGAACAGTTATGTACAGCTGTGATAGATCCTATCCCCTGATCGCAGGAGCGATCCTTAAATGATGCAAGATCTGCCTAACTCGTGTCCCTTCTCAGCGAACTTGCGCACACAGCGTAGAACTCTGTGACCGCAGTCACCAGTGGAAAAAATGTACCACAGCGGCGTCCCAACACATGGGTTGCACTACGAGCATCGCTCATCTCCGCACCGCCCTGGCGCAAGTTTTATGCATTCCCCTAAGTTTTTACTCAGATCAAAATCCACTCCCGCGCTTTACGCTCTCGCTTATATACCTTTCAAACCACGTGACACGCAACGCCATCTTGTGTTCGCGCGGCAACTCATGCCACGTGACTGTCACACCGCCACGCATTTTGGGCATCCCTTTCCAAGGATTTCTGGGAGTTCCCAAAATACCTGGGGGTGCCTCCGCCCCCTAGCTACCGTCTATTTAAACTTTCCTTACCGGCATTCTCTGCCTGCACAAACCTGCCACGCGGCGCCTGCCAGGCGCCGGCCTTCCTGCCTACTACATTCTATGGCAATACAATACGTTACACATGTAACATCTAGATCTTTTACTAACCTGTTCAAAAGAGCATTTACAGTACTAAATGTACTACGAAAATAGTCCAAGTTTCTTTCAAATGCTTTAACTTGTTCAAAATATAAATTCACTTGTTTAAATTATTAATCACACTAGAGAAAGTATTATTTACCAGCATTTTCAATGCAATATCATGACTGAACAAGCTGACTCGAAAATTTCGCCGAATCACTGCTGATAAAGAAAATACTAGCACAGGCAAAACTGAATCCAATCCTAAAAAGACACAGTCATCACTCTTCACTGTACACAATCATACATTCTGTGCCAATATACTTTCGTTCTTTTTGACAAAGAACATCAAAAGATGTAAGAGCTCTCTTTCCATCATAGTTTGATTTAGTTTTTAAACTTTCTGGTAATGCTCTTGTCAAATTTTCATGAGACTTCAGTCTTATCTGTTGGATTCACACGCAGAACACCCTGGCAATTTCGTGAAGATGGTTCCTTCCTCGAGTGTCGATCGTCTCATAGTACACTGTAGACCTTTTCGTTATTTTTCATCATAACAAAAGGACTTGCATCGAATTTCCTTTTATCAAAGTGAAGTGTACACACCTTCAAAGAAATGAGATCGAATAAATAAGATAAAACAATTATTTTTCTTAAATTACCTATGTGAGGTCCTTAAAATCAACCACACCAGAAAAAAAAACAATATTGTGAAAGAAATATAGACCTATGCTTTCATCAAATTTTATTTTTAACTGAAGATCGGTCGTTACCATCGAGCTACAGCCCTATCTCTCTTACCAGCTGTGTTTGCTTCTTCGAATATTGTTGACAATGACAACGCCTTCAATAATTTCAATTATGTGAATGTCAACTACAACTCACCACTGAATCAATATACAGAAATTTCAACTCATTTGTCCTTAGACAACACCTAGTGGCCGTACTATTTGATATTTAAAATACCTACGTCACCAATTGGAGATAGGCAATCTGCAAACCTTGCACTCTAGGGATTGGGAGGGGAGCTCCCTTTATTCCTCGAAAATTTTCTAGAGAATAGATATGTTCGAGTTCGCGTTGGTGACAAACTAATAGTCGTCCCTCAAGGGTCGGTGCTAAGATTTATTTCACGTAAGATGTGACCCAGAGAGCTTGGCAATACCAACCTCCCGTAAACCACCCGCCATACAAACAACATTGACTTAGGGACTTTTGATTACCATTTAGGTTGCAGAAAGTAGGTGCCAACCCCAACGTAAATTCCCCACGTAATGGAAGTATAGCTGCCAGGGACTTTTTTTGGCTGGAGACTGGCATGCATGCGAGCGAAATGAATTTGTGCCAACTTCAACGGTTTCAACCAGCAAAGCGTTGTGTGGAGATTGTGAGCTTATGCGAGTGAGCCGCATGCGTGCGCGAATTGTTTCCTAAGGGAAATCTTATTGTGTGCTGGGCTTGACATTTTTAGAAATGTCAGGTAATTCCAGAAATAACTCTCCAGTGAAGCAGAAGGGGAAGTGGATTTTATCGAGTGGTGAAAGGCAGGTCCTTTTTAATGTTTATAAGTACAAGAGCGAGAAAAATTCTCGTAAAGAAGTGAAACTTCCTGAGAGCAGTGTCATTGCAAAGGTAGCTGTAATTGTGGGGGTAAGCCATCAATGTCATAATAATTATTGACTTTTTATTGCATGCCTCAAGAACGTCTTCACAATGAACATGTGTGTGTGAATCATAATTATTTTATTGAAATATATTCATATATTACACGACGGAATAAAAGTGATATTCTTGTAAAATATGTAACTCAATATTTCAGATGTGCCTCAAATTATAAAACTCCTGCCCCCGTAAAGCAACCACCAAGTCAAGATTAAGAACAAATTTGGTTACGCTGTGCCCCAGAAAAGGTATAGCTAGAATGTACTCGATTATGGAATTGTGGTTATTGCAAGTTGTTACATTAATATTATTACATTACAGTCAATTGTTCCTGCCAGTGCTTCAGTTGTGTGTTTGGATCGAGTAGGGTTGCAAAAGTGAAAACAGTGAGTAAGCATTAAAGTGTTTGGAACAAAAGTGATATTCTTGTGAAATATGTAACTCAATATTTCAGATGTGCCTCAAATTATAAAACTCCTGCCCCCGTAAAGCAACCACCAAGTCAAGATTAAGAACAAATTTGGTTACACTGTGCCCCAGAAAAGGTATAGCTAGAATAAACTCGATTATGGAATTGTGGTTATTGCAGTGAGTGTGCATTAATAGTTTTAATGAGTGTGAGATCCTGAGTGAACTCCTGCCTTCTCAATTCAACCGAAGACACTAGTTAAGAGCACCATTTCATTAACATTAATTAACTCCAATGAATTAACAGTTAATCAATTTCCTTTACATTATCCCTGTAATACAATTAATCATTACTGCCAATGCCTCTGAGTTTGTGTTCTGTTTAAGTACGGATGCTAAATGATATAAATGAATACACTTGAAAGATTTAGCATGTGTGTGAAACATACATTACATTAATAAATGTTTCAGATATGCAATAATGGAGTTCAGAACATACATCATTTTATTTACATGTTTTGTTCAAATGGTAATCAGTTGTTAAGTGAAATTAGTAAGTACTTATTTCATGATATTATTTGCCATGATATAGAGTAAAATTTAATGTTTACTACTGATGTGCTATATTACTTTTTGGTAATTAACATTTCATTTTAAGTTATTTTTCAATGATTTTCTATTTATGTTTGTAAATTTTATTGGTTTTGTAGGTAATTTTTTTTGGTTATGTATTATATTGAATACTGTAATGTGAAGCAAAAATTCTTGGGCCAACTTTTCTTCTGGACAATTTCGTTTTTCATATGTTACTGGAGTTTGAAGTAATATATAAGTTAAGTAGCAATTTTTTTTATATAAATGTGATAATGTCCTTTTTTAATTTTTTTGTTTTTCATTGCAAGAACATAATTTCCTCGGAATAATTTTTGATCTTCTTATAATAATAATAATAATAATAATAATAATAATAATAATAATAATATTTATTGAGTCTCAGATACAATTTCAATCGTGTATGACGAGTCAGATATGGCAGAGTGAAGTTACATTTACTGTCCAGAAATCAAAACAAGGGGAACCATCTCAGCATTTGCTCAAAGGATCAAGGGAAACTAGACAAAAAACCCTGATCAAGTTGGTCATTGATCTTACAATACTCAATAATTATAATAATAATAATAATAATAATAATAATAATAATAATAATAACAATAATAATAGTAATAATAACAATTCTAATAATAGTAATATCAATTATAATAATAATAATAATAATAATAATAATAATAATAATAATAATAATAATAATAATAATAATAATAATAATAATAATAATAATAATAATAATAATAATAATAATAATAATAATAATAATAATAATAATAATAATAATAATAATAATAATAATAATAATAATAATAATAATAATAATAATAATAATAATAATAATAATAATAATAATAATAATAATAATAATAATAATAATAATAATAATAATAATAATAATAATAATAATAATAATAATAATAATAATAATAATAATAATAATAATAATAATAATAATAATAATAATAATAATAATAATAATAATAATAATAATAATAATAATAATAATAATAATAATAATAATAATAATAATAATAATAATAATAATAATAATAATAATAATAATAATAATAATAATAATAATAATAATAATAATAATAATAATAATAATAATAATAATAATAATAATAATAATAATAATAATAATAATAATAATAATAATAATAATAATAATAATAATAATAATAATAATAATAATAATAATAATAATAATAATAATAATAATAATAATAATAATAATAATAATAATAATAATAATAATAATAATAATAATAATAATAATAATAATAATAATAATAATAATAATAATAATAATAATAATAATAATAATAATAATAATAATAATAATAATAATAATAATAATAATAACAATAATAATAGTAATAATAACAATTCTAATAATAGTAATATCAATTATAATAGTAACAATACTAATAATAAAATACTATTCATTCAGAAATGATTTAACGATATTAATGATGCCTAGTGCATTTAGCAAATTCAGGATGAAGGAAATAGAATTTTGGTTTGGCATTCTCCTTCTACATCAGTCCAACTGCAATTTAACACAGGCAGGACGGGATATGCCAGTTCTTTTTTCTTTGCTTCAACTTGAACAGTCAACATGAAACAGAGAATCAGTGGGATTAGAATTTTTATTTTTGTTTTTTAAGGGAGGTAGTGGTGTGATTTGTGTATTCCTTCACACTGTAGAATATGTTGTTAAGCAGGAAAGCTTTCAATTTACTTTTAAATCTATGTATTGTATTCATATCTTTAATATCGTGGCTCAATTTGTTGTAAAGTGTAATGCCCTCTATTAGGGTACTTTTTTGATAAAGTGTAGTTTCAGAATGGGGAACATGTAGGTTATCCTTTTGTTGAGTGTTATAGTTGTGTACACCTGAATTTAGAGTGAAAGTGTCATTGTTTTCCATGAGAATCTTCTTTGTGAAGACAACTATTTCAAATATGTACATGCACGGTAGTGGAAGAATCCTTAATTTTTTTAACAAGGGTTTGCAAGACTCCAGCTTATGAGTGCTAGTCATTGTTCGCAGTATTCTTTTTTGGATAATAAATGTACGAGTGCTATAACAATAACATGTCTGTTTATTGAATTTATCATGATTGGACAATAGATACTGCATTGATTGTTCTATGTTGCAGGGTTGCTGTGTCTACCGGATTTTTCATTTTATAAATATGGAATGTTTTATGTATATTATTTCACGTATTGTAAATGTCTCCATTATTTTGACTTATGTTTCTGTATGCATGCTAGAAATCGGCCCTCAGTCGTCATCCTGATCGGAAGGATGGATATGCTATCAATATATGTAAAATTTTAAAGTAGTTTATTAATTTGTAAAGTCAGCCAAATTTCTTAATGTTGATTTTTAATGATAATATTTTTACAATCCAATTGAGGATTAATTCACTTTCTTATTCAATTTTTTTATATATATGGTAGCATACTAATTTGTTTTCCCTGGTTTTCCCTGATCGCTTAAGGTAAATACCAGGATGTTTTGTAATGTTTGTAAACCCAGGGGCATTAGGCTTTAAAATTGTTGTAAAAATTCAATAATTTTTGTGAAAATAAATTGCTGTGGACCATCGGTGTTCAAGAAATTTTAATGACTGCTCCTTGCAATTTGTCATTAAAATTGACCACCCATGGTGCATCAGTTTATTCTTTACTGAACCTTCGCATTATATCAAATCATATATCTGATCAATTCAATTTTCATGAAATTTCAAACATTGTCATTTTCATACAGTAGATTTGTTCATTCCTTAGATATGCTTTGATCGTGGTCATGTGTCGATATTACGTGCATAAAACTATTATTATACAAATATTTCTAGTTCAGTAAAGAATAGTTTTATTTCACTTCATTGTGTACTGTTGGAAAATTAAAATTATTTTGAGTCTTGTATTTCATTTCATCTCTATTCTATAAATCCCCTGTTTATACCTTTTTTCCTATTGTATAATAAAATAACATATAACTATTTCATTTATTCTTCAGTTTCAATAAAATTTTATTAATTCTGAGAGTTCAAATATTTTTAAATTTAATTAATTTTAATTAAAAGTAATTTAATTAAAAGTATTATATTTAATATAATAATTAATTAATAAAAACAAATTTCATATATAAACTATAAATTAAGTTATTTTACCATATGCCTGTTGCGATTTATAAGTCGTAAAACAATATTAACAAATCATTTCAGCATATCTGGATTTTTGAAGGCCACTACGTACTACATTTAAACAAGTCGCGTCGGCGCCTTCGCGTTTTATTTCGATGAGGTTGGCAGTGCCGAAACTCCGCCATCTTGAATTTTTAGGGTCTTTTCTTACGTGGAAACACCTAATTATCACTCTGTTTACCATTGCCATAAACAGTACAGCGTCGGTCGTGCGAGAACCAGTACAGGCATCGTTGTTTGGGAATAATTATGCCATCTTTCGTTTATCTATCCGCATCAGTATGATCCAGAGGCAACTTCAATTGGTGCTCAACAAGTTCCACGAATGGTCCACGTCAACAGGTTTTAATTTCCCTACTACTTAATCTGTTGGTGAGCATTTCTGCAGTATTTACCACTTGCATAGCAATCCAATCCTTCACTTGGAAGGAAATTAGCTTCCACTCACTGAATCTACCCGGTTCCTGGGGCTCACGTTTGACAAATACCTCAAATGGCGTGCTCACATGCGCAGACTACAAGCCAGCTGTGTCTGCCCCTTAATCTTCTTTGTAAGCTGAGTAGTACGTAATAGGGAGTCGACCACTTTACCCTATTGCGGTTATATAGAGCACTCATCCGTGCAGTTTTGGAAGACGGCAGTGAAGTGTATGGCTCTGCTGCTTCCCCCACTCTCCGACCCATCAACAGCACACCACCACCCTAGTATCCGCCTCTCAACAGGTGCGCATCGCACCAGCCGGACCGAGTGACTTCTTGCTGAGGCTGGGGAGACATTCTTAAAATGAAGGCAGGATGTTGTATTAGCGTCTTATGGTGCTAAAGTGTCAGTACTCTTTAATCATACTTGTCGCCGAATAATTATCCATCCTGAAAATGAGACCTCATATATTCTTCGAACATCTCTGCCCCAATCTTCAGGTATTCGATTGCGAAATCTTTTGCGAGTACTTAATCCTTTGCGCCTTTGTGGAATCTCCAAGTGACCCCATTCTCCCTTGGAAACTCCTCCGCCCCAATGTTCATCTAAGACCCTTCAATCTTCTCAAACAAACTACTAGTCCTCTTGTTTACCAGATAGTTTTTCAGGAAATGAGGGAAGTAGATCAGGATCATGCATTTTATAAGCAGATGGTTCGGCGCAATGGAAAGTAATTTTTGTTGTATCAGGGTCATGAAATCATATCGGCTTCATTCTTAGTGTTGTATATTCTCTGCTGCAATGTATACAATTCTCGAAACCGTAAAATACATCGAGCCTGAGACGTTGTCGGAGAAGCTTAGGGCTGCAGTGACCGAGCTCAAAATTTAAATGAGCCTTCTTACGAAGGAAATTCATAAGAAGAGAAAGTGATGTAATCGTGCGTCGAAAAACGGCGAACTTTGGGCAGAAAAACTCTTATTGCTTGGCCCTGGTAACGAAAAAGTGAATAAATATTCAGCTTGTAGTGTAGAAATCTGCTCACAGCAACCACGTGACACGCAATGCCATCTTGTGTTCGCGCGGCAACTCATGCTACGTGACTGTCGCGCCGCCACTCATTTTGGGCATCCCTTTCCATGGATTTCTGGAAGTTCCCAAAATACCTGGGGGTGCCTCCGTCCCCTAGCTACCGTCTATTTACACTTTCCTTACCGGCATTCTCTGTCTGCACTAATCCTGCCACGTGGAACAAAAACTCCTTTAATAAGTGGTTTAGCCTGAATTCGTTTTGTGGGTCTTTGATACCGAAAAATCGATTGACGGCAAGAGGTCTACCAAAATTTCTCGAAAATCACACTAAATGTTTTGTTCAAACTTTGTCTTCTCATAGCGTAAAGGACGCTCATGTTCGTTTTGAAAATTGCAAAAGTGCAATTTTTTGGGGCGTCTTCATACAACTATAATATTGAAGATTATTGCTTCAAGATCTTTAAATAAGTTAATTTTTAATTTTTCGAAAATATGTTTTTTTCATATAATTTTTCGCGAAATGTAGGCGTGTTACAAAATATTATTAACATTTTTTTTCTCAAAAACAGCTCCAATTTTTTATTTTAATTTTCTCTTCATATGTAGAAAGGAAAGATAAAAATATAGAGCTAATCTCACTTTTGGCTATCGTTCCCCTTTTTCGAAAATTGCAAATGGTTAACTAAATGTTAACCATGCAAACTACAAAATTGGAGATAGTGATTTTTGCTATGAACAAAGTCTGTTGTAAAAAACAGATCTTAAAAAGGTCATTTTTTAAAAAAAAACGAGTAGTTTTTGCCCTTGAAACTTATGCAATTTTTAAAAAAGTATTTTCTGAAAATTCGCGGACTTTCTAGCCCTAGTTAGTTTTCTAATCTCCATAGTCTGGACTAGCTTTTCGATTATGCATTATTCTCTTCCCACCTGCCATATTTTGCTACCCAAAGGACATTTTTCAAATTTTCTCAATTTTTTTACTTCCAAACGGTAGAACTGAAATATGACTCGGAGAATATTATAGAAGAGTAGAACCTGGGCCGATCTGAATGGCTTAGGTTGTTAATAGCGTGTACCGACTCAGCCCTTCCAACCATAGGGTAATGAATTCGAGTCCCGCTTTGGGCATGATTGTCCCTTGTCATGTATGTGTTGTCGTGGAGGACCTCGCGTTCTGCTGACCCCAGGTGAGAGGAGTTCGCAAGTGTGTTGGTGTCTAGCGTATGGTCGAGTATGGGTTCCATCGAGGAAGGGTAACGGGCAGTCGGTTGGATGAAAGCTAAGAAATCTAAGTAAAATCTGGTCATATATGAAAATTTTCGTTAAACAATTTGGAACCAGTTTTGAGAAAATGTTTCAACTTTTCTGGAAATGCGAAATTTGAAGCTCATTTTCACATAAAATTATTGTGATGTTGAGAAACTATTGAAACTTATTTCAAGCACTCATAAATGCCATCAATACAGTTCATAAACTGGAAGTGTCTGAAAGTGATTTTCGAATTTTTCACTTTTAAAAACTTATTTAACTTACTTTTCGAACGAATCTCACGTGAAATCAATTGATGTCTGTTATCTGTATAAACCGATTTAACTAAAAATTATTGAATCTATTAATATGAAATTTAAATGATTATAGACACTACCCATGGAACCAACTTAGTTTTTCTTTTACCGTGATACCCCTAATGATTCTAAGTATTATTACTTTCTCGCTCTTACGAAGGTAATTCGTAAGACAAAGTTATGTAATCGTGCGTCGGAAAACAGCGAATTTTCTACAGAAACTGTCTTACTGCTAGATCCTGGAAACGAAAAATTGGATAAATCCAGTTGATAAATGTAGAAAAATATCTTCTTACAAGTGGTGTACTCTATGTTTTGTTGGTCCCTGATATCGAAAAATCGAGTGCCCGACAAAACAGTTGTGAGTCCGTCTGTGGTCAATGCTAGCGCGAAAACCGATTTTCTCCAAAATCGGTTTACTTCTGCCGATTTCCCCAAAATTCATATTCCCTGAACAAACTGGAAAGGAAGCTTTGGGAGGTTAGAACTGGAGTTGTTTCAAACGGATATTTTAATTTTTGATTTTTTTACATGAAGTAGGCATTTACGTTTTTTACTTCAATCCTAGCAGCGCGTCTGTGGCGTAGTAGTATGAATGTCGGCAAGCTAACTCTAAGGATCTGATTTCGGATCTAGGGAGGGAAAATAATTTTTGCTGGTTGAAAACACTGGTGAAGGTTTATGTAGTAGTATAATATAGCGGAGCAGTTATAAATAGAGCGACAAAGTATGCGCTTTTGTAGCCCAACTAGTTATATTCATGATGTAATTTATTATTACTTGACGTTATATTAGGTGTCAGAATTGTAAAATGAAATCTAATACATGCAATTTTCGAATAATTATATATTGGTGTAATAAGGTTTTTGAAATAAAGATGGTTCACTTGTTTGTCCGCTTCAATATTTTGGTCATTTAAACAAGCACATTCAAACAATACATTGGAATCCAAAACTATTATTATGAAATAAGTGAATAAATATAAAACATGGAAATTTTTTTCCATCTTTTATAAGTTGTGCTATTATAGAAGCTAGTGTATGTGACAAGATATCTTTATTGATTGATCATTATATTACGAGTTTAAGATGGTTAAATTGGAATAAAATTAATAATGTTTAAACCTATCTTTTGAACAATATATATATATATATATATATATATATATATATATATATATATATATATATATATATATATATATATATATCAAGAATTTAAGAATAAATGTTGTAAGTTTGAAAATAATATTATTACAAATATAAGTCATCACAATGATATGCCACTTGACGGTTATGAAGAAGATTCATATTGTTTGAAGGTTACATATTAGAAAATTAAGATATTATAAGAGAATAATTTACACATGGTAAACATAAAGATATATTTTTATTTTACGTCAAAAACAGTTAAAACTGCGTATCACATGCTATGGGAAAAAGTGAATTGTGTGCACATTTTCAAAATTCTGTGATCCCTACACAAAGTCATATACTGCTTGAATTTTGAAAAAAAAAAAAAAAAAAAAAAAAAAAGCTCCCATGTAATAAAACCTATTTTCAAGGATAAATAAGTAATACATTTTGGGCTCTTATCCATGTTGTCCTTCGGAATAATACTTCCTGCATGGAAACCGTTTCCGACAACATGGAAACGATAATTTGAGTAATTGTATTTCCCACTGAATTCTAGAAGACGTGCACAGAAAATGAAGCTACATTTAAGTCCAGAAGCAAAGCAAGGGGCCATTTCTGCATTTGCTCAATGGATCACGGAAACTGGACGAAAAACCTGATCGAGATGGGGGTCATTGACCCAGAAGCTGCGATACAATACTTGTTACATATTGTTTAGAATTATATAGTCCAATGCTAAATAATACATTAAATACCACTGTTAAAATTAATATTACTTTCCTTATGATGCTCAGTATAGTATCTAATTGTATAGAAACAGTTATGCAGCAGAAACAATTTCACTTGAGATTTAAACTTTTCTATCGAATTTAATTAATGTCATCTGGCAAAGTGTTGTAAAATAATGTTCATGTATTGTATGTGAATTTTTTGTAATGAGCTGTGGATACTGTCACCTGATGAATATGATTTCTACGTCGAGTGTTATAGTTATAGACATCGGCGTTTTCTGAAAATATATTCCCGACCTTAGGCAAGTCATTTTTGACAAAAAACACTGATTCGTAAATCAACAAACAGTGTAATGGTAAAATTCCTAGATTAATGAAGAGAGGCTTACAAGAATCACGTGGGTGGGATTTGGTTATTATTCGTACAATTCTTTTTTGTAATCTAAAAGTCTGTGGGCTATAAGATGTATTTCCCCAGAACATTATGCCATATCTCAGGCAGGAATGGACATTCGCGAAATATACACAACGAGCAGTATGAAGGCTGACTGAATTTGCAAGAATTCTGAACGCGTAGCATAATGAACTTAATTTTGTGTTCAATTCATTTAAATGGACGTTCCATTTAAGGTTTGACTGAATTGAGAGACCTAAAAATTTTGTTGCCTTAACATCAGTCAACGGTACACCGTTCATTTTCAATGGAGTACAGAATTCTTTATTTGAAATGGAAAACTGCATTAAAACCGTTTTCTTTTCGTTTACTATTAATTTGTTATTTCGGAACCAATTTGAAACATCTGATATTGTACAATTTACGGTTTCTTTATTGCAAAGAATGTTCGTATCATCTGCAAAGAGAACCGTTCTTCCGTTTCGAATCGTCGAGGGCATATCGTTTATGTAAAGTAGGAACAGAATAGGGCCTAAAATCGATCCTTGAGGAACTCCACGTGCAATGGGCAAAGAGTCGGAAAGGTGCGTACGTAATGTTCCATCATTCCAGTAAGATATTTCCACTCTCTGAGATCGTTGTTTAAGGTACGAACATAACCAATCTAGAGTAATCCCACGGATTACATATGAAGGTAATTTTGAAAGTAAAATGTCATGATCAATGTCGTCAAAAGCTTTTGAGATATCTAAAAATAATCCAATAGGTGCCTCGTTTTGATCCAATGATGAGGAGACATCTTTAAGAAAAGAAAATATAGCAGTTTCCGTTGATTTTGATTTTGTAAATCCATGTTGGCAATCTGAAAGCGCGTCGTGTTTACTGAGAAAGGTTTTCATTCGTACGCAAAAAAGTCTCTCTAATATTTTGAATTTCATTTTTGTTGCCTTTTTTGGAGCGCGGCTTAATTTTAGCTGTTTTGAAAATATCTGGAAACGTTCCAGTGCATAACGATGAATTAAATATGTGAGTTAACGGGTGTATAATGGCATACGCACAGGTCCTTAACAAAGAATCCGGGAATTCATCTAAACCTGACGAATATTTATTTTTTAGTTTTCCGATTATTTTGAGAATTTCATAGGAAGAAGTTTCGGAAACGAACATCGTGTCTAAAATTTTGGGTGAACTGTCTGTTTTTGAATTTTGTGGCTGAAGACCCTTAGTGAGATCGGCAGCAATTCTGGAAAAGTATTGGTTAAAGAGACTAGCCACTGTTGCCGGATCGTTCACATTTATATCGTTCTATTTTAAAACAGCATTCTCTACAGGGTTTCTAGTTGATTTGGTCGTATTTTTTATTATATTTCACATTGCTTTTGTTTTGTTTTTTGAGTTCAAAATATCCTGATCGTGTTTAATGATTTTAACCTGCCTTATGACTTTTCGTAACAATGATTTGTATTTTTTAAAGTAGATAAGGAAATCTTGAGATACGTTATGACGTTTAGAAATGAAAGAAAGAATTCGCTTGTTTTTACAAGATGTCCTAATCCCTTGTGTTATCCAAGAATTGCTTTTCCGTGAAATATTTAATTTTCTTTTTTGAAGAGGAAAGCAAGTGTTAAAATGAAATGAAGTGTTGAAAAAAAAGAATTATATTTGTCGTTTGTATCAAGAGTATTATAAACCGCTTCCCATGACTCCTGCATCAAGTAATCAATAAATAATTTTATTTTACTTTTTGTAAACAATCTAGTCATAAGTGTATTATTTATTGTGTCAGTGATCGCATTTCTCATAATGGTAAAAATTTGTGCACTGTGGTCACTGTATCCTAAATCTTTTGTTTCAACTTCATATCAGGTAGTATATTGAGTATATTGTATATTTCAACTTCATATCGGGTATATTGTTTCTTTATTTTTGGCACAAACATATTCAAATTTCCTAAGCAACTTATTAGAGATAATTTAATGTTTTAAATATATTTAGACAAGATTTTCTTAATCTCAACCATATTTATTATGAATTTGTGTGTGGTGATAAGAAATTTGATGAATTTAAAAGATTTTGGGTAATTGGTAATTGATCTACGGAAATATTTGAAATGATTAAAATTAGTATTCATTCCAATCTTATTGTCTATCATCTCAAAGATAATTAAAGATTATTTTAGGAATATGAATTACAAAAAAAAAAATATCCTGATATCTATTTAATAGAAAAATTTAAAAATCAAATGGAAAGAAATCATATCTAAAATGTTTCAAATTTTATCATATACATAATTCATGAATTGAAAAATCAAATATAGAATGGATTCATCCTCAACTATTTAATAAAATTTAAAAATGCAACAATGAGTTCATTAATAGATGTGTACTATAAACAAATTAAACCACACTATCAGTATGGATTTTAGATTCATTATTGTGAATATATTAATGCTAAAAGGGTGGTAAACGATTTAGGGATTGGACTAGTTTAGAATCTTCAAAAGAAATCATTGAACTAGAAAGCTGAAATGTGTGGATCAATCATCTATGAAATTATTGGTAATAATAGTAATTATGATAAAGTTACAAGAGGATAATTCCATATGAAATTGGCCGAAAAAAGCATGACCCCTTCTGATTGGTCATCAAATTTTTTGACTTGTTCAGTGTGATGTACAGAATGCTAGATATTTTGTGCAATGTTTGACCTTTGACCTTGTTTTTATTTATACCGAAAATTTGTAAAATTTCTGAGCATTTTGGACAAACTACAAAAATATTGAAATCTCACATGAAAATCCATTCTAATATAAGAAAAATGTTTCTCCTAGCAGTAATTAATTCAAAGAAAAGGTTTTTTGCATTGAGTCACTTTATACCAATGTTTTACTCCTGAATTCAAAAGTGCAGTTTATTTTGCAAAGCTAAATGCCCAAAATACCTAATCTTCGATATTCGAGTTTGTTGATCCAAAATATTCTACAAACTCTAAATTTTCACGTAAAAAAAGAATTTGCATGTGAAACTGGAAAAAGTTACAGGTGTTTAAAGTCGAAATTGATTTTTTTCAAATAATCCATTTTTTAAATAGTGTTCATATTTTTCTCCAAGTGCAAGAATACATTTCTTGATCAAATTTTATTGATTATTAGTTGAAGTAACAATATTGCTAATGGAAATTTCTGTAAATGTTATCTTAATCTAAATTTTGTTAATTTTTGTAAAATAAAGATTAATGTTAATCTATACCTTTCCATCATATTTAACATTCTGAAATTTCAGATTGTAATCGAGGCATATAATATTTTGTATGTTCTCCTTAAAAATCATATAAACATGTTAGGTATATGAAAATTAATACAAAAGTAAATGAAACTAGTAGACTATATTATCGATAACATAGATCGATACCTTACCTAAACGTACCCATGTGTTTAACAGTAACGCATTCTTGAATGCAGGTTTGAATGCATGACAGACCTAAACAAAATTCACCTTCTACTTTACTTTTATTTTCATCTTTTGTTGTTTGAATTGGTGAGTCTCTATGTTAGACTATATTGAGTGCTGTTTCTTTGTAATAATTTTTTATTAGCATCATCTCAGTAATTTCTTATTATTAATCTTTATACCATATTTATTGATAATTTCGCCCTTTATACTGTCTAGCCTGAAGATGGGGGAAAATGGGTTCCCTGAAATGTTGCTCTGCAATTCTTAATAAATTCTTTATGATGTGATTGTATATACAAATTAAAAATTGGTTGTTTTGTATAAAGCTGTCTGTTGAAGGATACCTTGTAGCAAAATTCATTGAATTATACTGTATGATACTGAATGACAATTTTCTGTATGTGATTTTCTATGTTTCTCTATGTTTCTATGTTTCTGTATGTTATTTTCTATGTTTCTAAGTTTCGGAAACAAACATTGTATTGGACATTTTTTGGGACAGTCTGATTTTTAATTTATTTGCTCTAAGCCCTTGGTGAGATCAACTGCAATTATAAAAATATTTCGGTTGGAAAAGATGAGAAGACTGATACATTTTTTAATTTATATTTTTCCATTCGAATTTTTTACCTCTTCTCCATGTTGTTCAATGACTTTTGGCCTCTCAGATTTTCCCACTTGAGCATTAAAATCGCCCAATAAAATCCCCTCTACACCCGAGCCCTTTTTCTTTGTCTCGCTTAAACTTGCAATAGCCATATTTAAATCTTGATGTTCCTTAATTACCTCTCATATCTTATTTCCCAGACCTTGAGTATTCCATGCATTATCCATTTCCTTTGCCTAGTTCGTCTCCAGTCGCCATCCGTTTTCTCATGATTAGGCTTTAGAATTTCGTAGCTTTTACATGGATGACGAGGAGCTGGCCCATCGCCCCAATCTCCCTACTAGGAGTTTTTAGGTTTGACTCCCCTAGGAGACTGGCTTCACCGTGCGTTTGAGCTCCTCCTGCCCAGATCTCTCTAGGAACCTCCTAGTTCCATTGGCGAGATTATACCCGTATCCTTCATTCCTAGGAGGAAATGTAAGCTAGGATTTCTGCCTAAATGTTCGAGGTCATCTTCATCGTTTCGAGATCCTCTTCAGGAGTACATATATATATATATATATATATATATATATATATATATATATATATATATATATATATATATATATTACCAGGACCAGGTGCTCGACCGTTCTTACTTAATTTTACAGCTCTGATTACTTCTTGAGTCGTTACCGGTGGGATGTGTAAATTTTCTTCGTTTGTATTCTTCTCATTTACTATGTCTAGCAAAACATTGGATCTATCTTCCGTAAGCAGTGCTTTTTAATATTCCCTCGTCTCTTCCATGCTAGTAGTAGTAGTGCGAGTATTTTACACCATTAGGCATCTCTCGCATCCCAGTTTCCATTTGAGTCTGTCACTGCAGTCTTCTACAGTTAATCCTCTTCTAACCATCGGCTTCTCCACTCCTTCCATGTACTTCTGGGTCTTCCTCGTCTTCTGTGCGATGTTGGTTTCCAATTCCAGAGCTTTAGAGGCCATCGTTCTTCACCCATTCTGTTTAAGTGACCATACCATTTAAGCCTTTTAAATTCAATGGTATCAATAATATTGAAACTCACTTCTGCTTTTCTTCTAATTTCTTCATTTCTTACTTTATCTAACAGTGTCAATCTTCTTCACCAATACTCCATTTCTATTGCTGTAAATTTATTCTCATTATCTTTTGATATTTCCCAAACTTCAGATCCATATGTGACAATACTCTCTACGATTGTCTTATATAATATTCTTTTAACATTTTTGCTCAGGTTTTGATTCCGTATTAAAGGATGCAATTGCCTTATGGCTACTTTCCCTTTTGATATTCTACTCTGAATATCTTGTGTACTACCCCCATTTGCTGCTATTTGAGTACCTAGGTAGGATACATTCTGGCAGGATTTCAATTCTGGTCCATTGGGTATACACAGAGTCTTGGCTTCGCGATTCTGTTTTATTAAAATTTATATCTAGCCCCCAATTTAAGAACTCTTCATGAAGTTTTCATAACATATACAAAACATCATCGTCCTCCTCAGCAAAGATAACTTGGTCGTCGGCATAATTAAGAGAATAGAGCATGGAATCGTCAATTTTTACACCCAGATCGCAGTATTTGCTCCTCCAATTTTTTAAAGCTTCATTTAAATATAATTTAAACAGAGTAGGAGCTATGCAACACACTTACTGTAAACCTTTATTTACAGAAAATGGTTCAGAAAGGTTTCTTCCAATTTTAATTTGACTTACATTACTGCTGTATAGGTCTTTAACAGCTTTCAATAAGTACATCTTTATATCTTGTTTTTACATTGTCATCCAGAGTTTATGTAATGGAACTGTGTCATAGGCTTTTCTTAAATCTATAAATACCAGGCGTGTTTCTAAATTATGGGCAAGCCGTTTGTCGGTCACTAGTCTGATACTAAAAATATTATCAGTACATGAGCGTCCAGCTCTAAAGCTGCTCTGTTCCTCCACATCTATAAGCTCCATTTCAAATCAAAATTTTAGTATTTTTCCATACAGCTGACTAATACTACAGAGCACAGTTATGCCTCTATAATTCCTACATTGTTTTCTGTCATCTTTTTTGTATATATTAGATATGTAACCTTTTCTAAAGTTTTCTGGCATGGTCTCTCCCTTCATACATTTATTGTACAGTTGGCAGAGTATTTAGAGAAGTACATTACGACCATTTTTTAACAGCTCCATACATACTGCACCAGGGCCTGGAAACTATCCATTTTTAAATGTTCTAAGAGTCTTTCCAATCTCATTTACTGTAATGTCTTCTATGGCATTCTCACTATCTCCCACAATATTGTAAACATTGATGAATTCTTTTCTGACTTCTTTCATCAACTCTTGATAATATTGTTTCCATTGAAGTAGGCTTATAAATTGTAAGGTAGAACACTGTGTCTCATTTGTTCTTAGATTTTTTTATAAGTTTCCAAGACTCTCTTGCTTTGGTACTGCCAATGCATTGGTCAATTTCTTGACATTTCTTTTCCCAAGCACCATTCTTAGCTTTTATAATTTCCTTTTTTGTTTCCCTATTTATTTGAGTGTTTTTGTCATCTTCATCTTCAGTACTCAGCCATTTTCTATAGGCATTTTCTTTCTCTCTTACTTTCTTTTCTACAGAACTATTCCACCAAATATCACTTACTTTCCCTTTATCACTTTCTGCTTCTCCAAGGCTCTCACAAGCAGCTTCATGGATTGTTCCTACTACTCCATCGCAGAGAGATTGGGTACTTGTGTTATCTATTTTTGACATCTTTCGACTAAGTCTGAATTTATATAGGAAATTTATTGATGGGTCAGTCAGGAGATGAAGTTTATATTTCGGGATTTGTATGCCGAAAGGTGTGCCTTGAACATCAGTTTGTTGGGTTTTATTCACAAATGGAAGATATAATTTTCACCTCAGCTAATCTAAGTTGTGATCTAAGTTGCATTTGGCACCCCTGTATACTCTGATGTCTTCCACTTTAGCTTTGTTGTTATGTTTACCAAGTACGCAATCTATTATTGCTCTTCTTGTTACTCTAATCCATGTAAATATGTGAATATCCTTATGTTTAAAGAACTCATTTCAGATTTTTAAACCATATTGCATACACACTTCTATCAGCCTTTTACCATTGGCATTCACAGTTTCCTCGCCATACCTTCCCACCACATCATTTTGGACTTGCCTTCCTAATCTACCATTAAAATCCCTAAGTAAAAATATATCTTTTCTATTAGCTATTCCATCTAAGACATTTGTCAATTGATAAAAAAAATGCAATCTTCTCTGTTTCAGGAGCATCGTCATTTGGGGCACATATACCAATAAAAATCATCTCTATTCCCTTTATTTTAATCTAATGTTAAAATATTCTCATTGACGCATGTCTAGCTAGCTCTTAATACTATTTTTATATTTTTTTTTTTTGATATGGCGATGGAGACTCCTCTCTTTGCTCTATTTCTTTGTTCACCCCACTAAATATATGAATGTAGTCTTTAAAGTCCTCTATCCCTTGACCCTTTTTTTCGTTTCTGACAAGACAGCAATTTCCACATCCCATATACTTAAATTCTCAAAGACTCCTACATTTTTTAGATTAAGACCCCGTACATTTCATGTTCCTATATTCATAAACCGTTTCCGCTTGCATTGTCGTTTCCGGCTATATTTTTTTGGGGGACATTTAGCAATCCAGCATGTTTTGGCAGGAGCAGAGGTGCTGGCCATACGCCCTAACCCCTAACCTGGAGGACTGGAGATTTCTTCTTCGGGGTTACCTTCCCTAGACAGGCTGGCTTCCCTCCCGCCTACAGAGTCCTGCCCACCATTTTCCCAAGAGAAGGAAGGAATTAATTAAGGAGCAGGAAGGAAAGGTAAAGGAATGGGAGTATGCCTGAATGACCTGGTAGGTCGTTGAGGGATACCTTCGTCTGACTCCTCCACCAGAGCCAATCCGGCTAGGGAGACCCTACCAGTAGCTATGCTACCGCCGGCATAGCCCCTGATTTCATTGGAGCACGCAAGCCGCCCCGCCCCCACGGACAGTGCTACTGCAAGGCGGTATCCCACGGGGAGGTTCCATGCTTATTGGACTAATTCCTGAAGTGTCATTATTTTGTTTTCTCATTGACTTGAGTATACCCCATACTTTATTGGCTCTAGTGTTTCCAAAACATTTCTCTATATCCTCCCCTATATTTTGCCATACCTCATTTTTTGCTGCAGTTTGCTGCAGCTCTTTGCGATTCTTTCCTTCTACCTCTATATATTTGAAGATATTTGTCAGATTTATAGCAAGCCCCTCATTATATACCGTTTTCTTCTTATATACTAACTCCTCTACGGTTTTATTCCACTTCTTTTTTCCTATTCCATAAATATTCTCTTTCCTCTAATGCCTCAAAGGCAGATTCGTGTATATTCTTTTTAACCGCCTCATACATTTTATTAGCAGAATCATCTGCACGTCACACAGTTTTTTGGCTAATCTCAATTTATAAAGAAAACAAGTAGAGCCGTCTTGAAGATTTTGCAAATGATAATTTATTTTTAAAATATTATTACCAGCTTCAATTTTGTAAGCATCTTTTGTACTTTTAAAAGGATCTGATCCACACTCAGGGTCTCTCAATATTCTTACGTCTTTTATCCGGAGTTTTGGTTTTTTGACTTAATATAATATAATAAATTATAGATCTTAAATTGCGAGTTGGTTGTTTCCATGTATACTGATGTATCTGTTTATGCTTGAACTAACCATTCTTTATTCTGAGAGTATTCTGTTGGCAAAATTCTATCAACCTCTCTCCATTATTATTTATTATATTTTCCCCATGCTGCCCTACTATAGGATCGGCAATTCTCCAACCAGTGCGAGCATTGAAATCACCAACTAATAAAAGTTCTTTTCGGTCACTTACTTTCTCCAATGATTTTGTCAATTCTACATAAAATACATCCTTACTCGCCATATCGGTATCATCATTTGGTGCATATGCAACTATAATAGTAACTAAATTACTTTTAAGCTCCATTTGCACCTTTAAAATTCTATCACTAATTAGTTCCCAGCATGTGATATTCTTTTTATATTTGCGTTTGATAGCTATAGAAACCCCACTTCGAGCTCTCTCTTCCTTGGGCACCCGATTATAAATGTGGAGGTACCCATTCCTTTCTTCAGTACCCCTTCCTTTCTTCTTAGTTTCTGTGCTTTATCCATTCTTACCTAGCAAATACATCGTTTCAAGTAACGCTTCTGAGAGCTCTATAGATCCGCCGCGCCATGCAGGCCGGAGTGCCGCAAAGGAGCTTGATAGTTCCTACATTCTTCAGCCTCTACGTAACGCAACATTCCTTCACACCCCCAAAAGGAAATCACCCAGTACGCAGACATGTACGGCTGTATGAACCTCATCAAAAACGATCGACCTTTTCTACAAGTATTTGGATCAGCATTTACTACAGATCCAGGAGTGGCTGAAGCTGTGACAAATCAATGTGTCAATGTGAGTAAGAGTGCAGCTCCCCTCATCATACGGCGACAGCGATTTTCTCAGCTGATGCCGCTCGCGCTATGCGGTAACAAAATTAATTGGGCGTAACACTAGATTGCCCACTAACTTTTAAACTGCACGTAGAAAACATGCAGACGTATGCGTGGCTGACCAAAGGCAGATTACAAAGCTTGTTTCACAAACGGAGCAAATTGTCAACGGTAAAATGCTTCACGGTTTATAAAGGAATTATTATGCCTAAAATGGATTATGCTTGCCACAGTTGAGCAATAGCAGCTAATTCGCATTTGAAAAAACTGCACGTAGTTCAAGACGAATGTCTCAGGACCGCGCTATGCACTCCGAACTTCATTCGTATAGGGGAATTTCAACGCGAGCTATCAATTCCAAATGCTAATTGATCACATAAAAAAGATTGAGTCAAAAGTTTTTGGTAAAGCCACTGACTCGAAAAATACTCTCATTTCTGAGATCGCTTCATACGAACCCGACCTTCGGGCAAAGTATACGCGACCGAAACACCTGCTGGAGGAAGTGCAATGAGACCTGAATCATAACCTTTGTGTTTCTGTACACGCAATGCCCGCACCGACTGGCTAACGTCAGACTGACTCTGTTTTATCTTATTTGCAGGATTGGTCTTAGATGACCGTAAAGGTTAGGAATGGTCCTACCACGTGGCGTGAACGTGCACTGCACTTTCCGTACGTTCACAAAGCTGCGCAAATGAATTCGCTCTACAGAAGACATTAGGACTTGAGTTGTGTAGTGACGATAGGGAGTACGGAGTTACATGCCTTGTGAGTGGCGCTTTGATGCTGAATAATTTACTCCCATGGACTGTTCTCTTGGAGTTATTGTGATTATGCTACGACCTTGGACAGCTTCTGGTGTGCGGTTACTGTTGAGTGGACTTGGCATTTTCAATTGGCTTTCTAGCTACAATTGGAAAAGTTTGATGATCGAGTTTGGAACCTGTTCAAATTGCAATTCACGTAACAATAAAACTGTTGTTATTTACGTTTGTGTGTATCCGTTAATTGTGTATACTTCGATACACTAACATTTCTGTTTTCTTACTTCAATATTTGGTACAATGGAAGTGTTATATTATTTTGTGTTTATGTATTTTCATCACTATTCATTTGCGTTGAACACACGTAAGGAGAAATATATCTGGTAAGATGACTGATGACCCTGATGTTTCAGATGTTGAAATTGTTGCAATGCATGACTTTGGATGGTGCAAATCGTTGCCATGACAGTCCAAATGGAAACATTTTTTACACAAAACAATATTATAATACACGTTATTTTATAAAATGGTCCTAAATTCTGTTATGTAAATGTAATAAAGTAAGGAAAAATGTAATATAGTACATTATTTATTGCATTTGTTGTTTCACAGCAAGGGTCAGTAATTGGCAATCACAATAAAAATAATTGCCTTTGACACACGAAGCGTATAGACGCAAAGGGGACGCAATCCACCATTTAACTGGTATAATAATACAGCTAAGCGAGACAAAATGACAATATTTTTTTATAAAGATCGCAGGTTCTAATGAAAAAGTTATACTTATGGTCACTGGCTTCTAATTTATTATAAATTAAGAGATATATAATACGCCAGCTTTAAGAATGAATATTGCCACTTTTGAAGTGAAAGGAATGGATAATGTAACTTTTGAGGTGAAATGAATGAAAAATATTATTTTGAAAAAGAAAAATCTGGTTTATAAAAAAAGCACTGAAAAAGTGGTGCAATACAAAACTTAAATGATAAATGATGAGACGTCATCTGTGGGTTCACATGAGATATCATTTTGGTCGATGCTTTCATCTGAACTTTCATCCATCACACATTTTTAGAAACTTTTCATAATTTATCAAGTTGCTCCATAGTGCTTTATTCATTTATTTTACGTCAATAGCAATTAAAAACTGTATGTGACGTGCTATGGGGAGAAATGAATTCTGTGTACGTTTTCAAAAATTTTGTGATCCCTACTATTTGAATTTTGAATACAGAAAGAAAACGAGCGTGTTTTGCTAGGATTGTTAACAAAAATATTCGCTCCAATGTAATAAAATCTATTTTCAAGGGTAAATCAGCAATTAATTTGGGCTCCTACCCCTCATCATGTCTTTCGCCAAGAAATAATACTTCCTGCAACGACATCATGGAGAACGATAATTTAAATAGCTATATTTCCCACTGAATTCTAGAAGACGTGCACAGATAATGAAGTTACATTTACGTCCAGAGGCAAAACAAGGGGATATCTCAGCATTTGCTCAAAGGATCAGGGAAACGACGAAAAACCTGATCGAGATGAGGATCATTGACCCGGAGGCTGCAGTACAATACTTACTACAGGTTGTTTAAAATTATACAGTCCAAATGGTAAATAATACATTAAATATCACTGTTATAATTAATGACTTTTTGATTCTTAGTATGTCTCTAATTGAATAGAAACAGTTATGCAGCAGAAACGATTTTACTTGGGATTTTAACTTTTCTATCAAATTTAATAGTTTAATGTCCTGTGGCAAAGTGTTGTAAAATAATGTACATGTATTGTAAGTGAATTTTTTGTAATGAGCTGTTGACACTGTCACCTCATGAATATGATTACTACGCCGAGTGTTATAGTTATAGACATCGGCGTTTTCTGAAAGAATTTTTCCGCCCTTAAGCAAGTCATTTTTGACAAAAAAAACTGCTTCGCAAATCAACGGACAAGGTAATGGTAAAGTTACCAGATTAATAGAGAGACGCTTACAAGAATCACGTGGGTGGGATTTGGTTATTATTCGTACAATTATTTTTTGTAATCTAAAAGTCTGGGAGCTATAAGATGTATTTCCCCAGAATATTATGCCATATCTCAGGCGGGAATGAATATTCGCGAAATATGCACAACGAGCAGTACGAAGGCTGACGAGATTGAAAGAATTCTGAACATGTAGCATAATGAGCTTAATTTTGTGTTCAATTCATTTAAACGGACGCTCAATGACTGAATTGAGTGAATTGACTGAATTGAGAGACCTAAAAATGTTGTTGCCTTAACATCAGTCAATGATACACCGTTCATTTTTAATGGAGTACAGAATTGCTTATTTGAAATGGAAAAATGCATTAAAAGCGTTTTCTTTTCGTTTACTATTAATTTGTTATTTCGAAACCAAATTGAAACATCAGATATCGTACTATTTACGGTTTATTGCAAAGAATGTTCGTTCTTCCGTTTCGAATCGTCGAGGGCATATCGTTTACGTATAGTACCAATAAGGTATTTCTACTCTCTGAGATCACTGTTTAAGATACGAACGTAACCAATCTAGGGCAATATCACGGATTCCATAAGAAGGTAATTTTGAAAGTAAAATGTCATGATCAATGACGTCAAAAGCTTTAGGAAGATCTATAAATAATCCAATAGGTGCTTCGTTTTGATCCAATGATGAGGCGACATATTTAAGGAAAGAGAATATGGCTGTTTCCGTAGATTTTCATTTCCTAAATCCATGTTGGCAATCTCAAAGCGCGTCGTATTTACTGAGAAAGGTTTCCATTCGTACGTAAAAAAGTCTCACTAGCATTTTTGAAAAAACTGACAGAAGAGAAACAGGCCGATAATTTTGAACTTCATTTTTGTTGCCTTTTTTTGAAAAGCGGCTTAATCTTAGCTGTTTTAAAAATATTTGGTAAAGTTCCAGTGCATGGATGCATCAAATATGTGAGTTAACGGGTGTATAATGGCAGGCGCACAGGTCTTTAACAAATAATCTGGAAGTTCATCTAAACCGACCAAATATTTATTTTTTAGTTTACCGATTATTTGAGAATTTCATAGGAAGAAGTTTCGGAAACGAACATCGCGTCTAAAATTTTTGAGGAAATGTCTGATATTTAATTTTGTGGCTGGAGACCCTTAGTGATATCGGCAGCAATTCTCGAAAAGTATTGGTTAAAGAGACGACACTCTTGCCGGGTCGGTCACATTTCTATCGTTATACTTTAAAACAGCATTCTCTACAAGGTTTCTAGTTGATTTGGTCGTATTTTTTTATTATATTCTTCATTTTGTTATTCTTCATTTTGTTATTTGAGTTCAAAATATCCTGATCGTGTTTTATGATTTTAACCTGCCTTATGACTTTTCTTAACAATGATTTGTATTTTTTAAAGTAGAGGAGAAAATCCCGAGATACGTTACGATGTTTAGAAATGAAAGAAAGAATTCTTTTGTTTTTACGTGATGTTCTATGCCCTTGTGTTATCCAAGAATTGCTTTTCCGTGAAATATTTAATTTTCTTTTTTGAAAAGGAAAGCAAGTGTTAAAATGAAATGAAAGCGCTGAAAAAAAATTATCGTTTGTATCAACAGGGATATAAACCGCGTCCCACGACTCCTGCATCAAGTAATCAATGAATAATTTTTTTTCACTTTAAGTAAATAATCTAGTCGTACGTGTATTATTTATTGTGTCAGTGTTCGCATTTCTTGTAATGGAGAGAATTTGTGCATTGTCATCATTGTATTCTAAATCTTTTGTTTGAACTTCATTTCGAGTAGATTTTTTATTATAATTTGATCGATTGCTTCATTGAATTTAGTGTGATCCATGTAGGTACATTTATGGTAATATCTAAACTAAAAGAATTAATTAAATTTAGAAATTGTTCTTTCTCGCAAGATTCGACCAGAAAATCAATTTTGAAATCTTCGCATACAACAATGGTTTCAAAAGAGCGATTACTGAATTTATTAAGTGTTATCTCCAGTTTTTCTAAAAACAAAATATAATTTGCAGCTCTCTTTGTTGGAGGCCTGTAGATACAAAGTAATAACATTTTTAGCGAAGGAAGAAGTACAACAGAAATTTCGAAAACATTTTCAACGGAATACACATTTAACTCTGTCAAGGAGATAGAATCGATATTATTTCTAACGTAAATACAAGAACCCCCATATTTAAGATATTTATACGATTCCCTCTCTATACAATAAAAGCTTGCGAGGTAAAAATTTGGAATTTGTAAAAAGCTAAGATCATTAAGAGATAACCAATGTTCTGTAAAGCAAAGAACATCCATTTGATTTAAATAGCTCTGTAGAGATTTTTCGATAAACTCAGTTTTATTTGAGAGGGATTGAACATTATGGTGCAAAATGTATATCTTTTGCAAGTACCTACACGAATGTTTTTCTGCTGCGTCTGACTGTAGTTGCTATATATTTTTTCCATTTGTACCTCGAGTGCGTGATCGAAGGTTGTAATGTGTTCCAGCAGTGACAGGTTGTGAGGAAATTGGGGCATCAGGTGTAGATGAATTGGTAGTGGGAATGGGAGAAACGGGAAAAGGTTCAGAGGAGGGGTAAGGGGATTCGAAATAAGGGTGGGGGTGGAGAACGTAAGGAAGGTGAAAGGGATGGATTTTTGTCAGGAGACTGCGTAGGACTGGAATTGATGATGTATTGTGCAAGCTTGTTACCGACTGGACGTTTTCCAGCAAGGTTCATGTGAAGACCATACCGGGTGAAGTGTTTTACTGAGAGGAAATTAATTTCAAAAAGTGTGACATTTGTTTCTCTCAGTTGCAGTTTTAATTGTTGATTTGCGTGGTTAATTTCACTGCATAGTGTTGGTCTGTTGTACCAGAAGGGCAGAATCGAGACTACAATGTTAGTAATTTTGGCGGCACATTGTAATTTGTTTACACGTTGTTCAGGTGTAAAGTTACCGCCCAAATTAATGTCATTCTGCCCTCCTAAGATAATGACTGTGTCCTGATTAGTCAGTGTCTTCGTGTGGGTGTCCAACTCTGCAGTCAAATCTGCAAATTTCCCGTTAGGTTTAAAAATAGACAAGACTGAAAAGTTGGAGGGTAACTTCCTACTGAGAATGGAGGAAAAATGGCGACCATGACTGTCAGCTAAATAAGTACCTGTTTTTTAGGCTCATGTCTTTGTTTTCAAGTGGGCAATGATGCGCAGCTTTACGTGTTTTGGTTTTGACGCGCTTACTAGCCTATTTGCGTTGGTTTGTGCATGTATTTGTAGAGGTAGAGAAGGGTTGTGAGGATAAGGGAGACGGGGAAAATATGTTTCATAATCTCAAACACTAAATTTGTTTTTAGTTTCGACTGGAAGTGGTGTCTGTTTCTTCTGTGCAGTCGCGGGTGGCCGGATGGAAAAATTCGCAGTGTTGCCGACTTGTACACAACCGTCTGTGTAGAAACGACCTCTTCCTTTTGATGTGTTGGTCTAAATAATTGTTTATGCGTGTGAAGGCTTTCAGAAGGTCGTCTTTGAGAGTGTAGAGAGTAAAAAGGGTAGAACGAACAGTAGTCATGTCATGAATGCGTTTTGATGTACGTGATACAAATTGGAATAAATACAAGAAAACTCAGATGAGAACAACAATCACCTAGTTTAATATATTTAAAGTGTAAGATTGATGTGTATTCGATAAATTAAAAAGTAAATTTCAATACAAAAATGAGAACGTATGCTACCTACAAAATCTATTGAAGCTACCTACTTACGAAATTCGACAATGTGGCTACGTAGATTTTCGTCCACTTAAGCTGCAACTGTTTAATACAACCAGAAGATTATACTTTACCGTAATTAGATAAAAGATATTATGAAAGTGAACTCAAAGCTTGTCTTGAATATACAGAAAAAGATTTGAAACACAAATTCAAAACTATTCGATAGACCGTCCTTTTAACTTTCAAAACAACGGAATCGTCACAGAAATACAATAAATCTTTCAGTAGTTGAATTAGCACAGTGATATAATATCGAAAATAAATCGAACTGTTTTTTAGGTTTTAACACTTATCACCAACTTGTAAATATGAAGTTCGTTAAGGTTCCAGTATCCGTTTAAAATTTGTAATCTGTTGGTTCGTAGCAAAAAGCCAGTCGAAATTATATTTACAGCTAACCTGCAACAAGTAATGATTGTACTTAAACACACCAAATACAGTACAATCGCTAAAAATAATAGATATATCACGAAAAGTCAAGAGCACAAGAGCACTGCTTTGAGAGAAGATTATCTATGGTGTTCTTTTGTTTGTTTATATTGTATTAATGATCACAGAACGTTTCAAGTCACTCAGTGGTTTTCAGTTTAATTGTAATAATTCCTTGTATCCTTATGTTGTAAAATTATTCTCCGTGAATCACTACATTTCCTTTTTCATTTCTTGTCAACAATATCCTTTTGTACTTTCTAATTCTAAAATTCCATTTTCCTGGTGACTTGACATTTTTTGTTTGCAGATTTACAATCAGTTCTGACAGTCATTTTCTAGTTTTTTCACAATTGAATGTTTTTGAATGAAATCAACATTTTGTACAGGATCCTAAAGTACGTCCAACATCTTTTTGTTCTCCGTTGACTCGAATTCACGATCGTAAGGAAGCAAGCTGTGACTGTCAAGATACACGGATGTAGTAGGTGAATTGTTAAACAGAGAAACTGGTATAAAGTCAGACAGACAGACTGAGAGACAGATAGATAGATCAGCGCAGCTATGCCTAACCGCAGGGGAACAAGGGTGGCGGTTTTTGTGGGTAAACCTTTGAGGGAGTCCCACACTAGCACGAAGGAATATAATGGTGCCTATAAAAGGTTTCCGCATTCTCATAAACAAAAAACTAGATAGCTAGTTAGATAGTTAGATAGTTAGATAGTTAGATAGTTAGATAGTTAGATAGTTAGATAGTTAGATAGTTAGATAGTTAGATAGTTAGATAGTTAGATAGTTAGATAGTTAGATAGTTAGATAGTTAGATAGTTAGATAGTTAGATAGTTAGATAGTTAGAGAGTTAGATAGTTAGATAGTTAGATAGTTAGATAGTTAGATAGTTAGATAGTTAGATAGTTAGATAGTTAGATAGTTAGATAGTTAGATAGTTAGATAGTTAGATAGTTAGATAGTTAGATAGTTAGATAGTTAGATAGTTAGATAGTTAGATAGTTAGATAGTTAGATAGTTAGTTAGATAGTTAGATAGTTAGATAGTTAGATAGTTAGATAGTTAGATAGTTAGATAGTTAGATAGTTAGATAGTTAGATAGTTAGATAGTTAGATAGTTAGATAGTTAGATAGTTAGATAGTTAGATAGTTAGATAGTTAGATAACTCTAATTAAATAATTGGAAATAGTTAAAATGAATTGGAAATAATTGGAAATAGACCCAAATAATTAAATAATTAAATAGACCAAATATGAATTGAAATAATTGGAAATAATTGGAAATAATTGGAAATAATTGGAAATAATTGGAAATAGATTGAAATAGTTGGAAATAATTGGAAATAATTAGATAGTTAGATAGTTAGATAGTTAGATAGTTGAAAATGGTTAGATAGTTAGATAGTTAGATAGTTAGATAGTTAGATGGTTAGATAGTTAGATAGTTAGATAGTTAGATAGTTAGATAGTTAGATAGTTGGAGCTAGTTGGAGAAATAGTTAGATAGTTAGATAGTTAGATAGTTAGATAGTTAGATAGTTAGATAGTTAGATAGTTGGAGATAGTTGGAGTAGTTAGATAGTTGGAGTAGTTAGATAGTTAGATAGTTAGATAGTTAGATAGTTAGATAGTTAGATAGTTAGATAGTTAGATAGTTAGATAGTTAGATAGTTAGATAGTTAGATAGTTAGATAGTTAGATAGTTAGATAGTTAGATAGTTAGACAGTTAGACAGTTAGACAGTTAGACAGTTAGACAGTTAGACAGTTAGACATTAGAACAATTGAAACAATTGAAACAATTAAACAATTGAAACAATTAAAACAATTAAAACAATTAAAATAAATAAATAAATAAATAAATAAATAAATAAATAATATAATAAACCAAACAAATAAATAAATAAATAAATAAATAAATAAATAGATAGATAGATAGATAAAGATAGATAGATAGATAGATAGATAGATAGATAGATAGATAGATATGAATAGATAGATAGATAGATAGATAGATAGATAGATAGATAGTTAGATAGTTACTGTTAGATAGTGTGATAAGCCAAGAACCCAGGGATTGGTTTTTAAAAGTTAAATTAGTTTTTAATAAAATTAACATTTAGCGTTAGGAATATGGCATTGTGTTCAGACTCGGAAGTCAAAGAATACGCTTTGAACGGAAGCAGATCCACTTAAGGTTTAATACTGCATGAACGTTGTGCAAATGTACACGGCCCCCAACAGATTATGTGCACAAAATGTGAACTATAGTCAAAATCGTACGGTGTTTTTCATGTTTCAAAGTGAAAAGTAATTCTCATGAGAAGGAAAGAACTGTAATATATACAGGAATAAATGTTAAATTTTTATTGTTGAAAAAGGCAGATAATTTATATAATAGTTTTCATCAATCTAATAACTGATTCCAATCAATATAACTTCTAAAAATCGTGATTCTGTATAAAATCACATGTCCACATGCAGCAGGTAAGGAGTGAATGTTGTGTGTCGAATCCATGGTTGAGTTGGAAAGTAAAATTTAATAAAGTAGATTACAAGCAATAGAACTTCTAAATTTATCACAAATAACTAACCCACCGCGGAGGTTGATGAGAACTCTAAAAATTAAAACAATAGTTATATAGATAGATAGGTAAGTAGATAGATTGGCAGCCCTGTTGGCTGTAAGAAGCCGCCTTCCCGCAAACTCGTGAATGGTTTGCAAATTTTTACGGGTCTAGGAAAGCGACTAATGCAAGGTAAGCTCCTGCGGAAACGTCGGAGGCCAGAGAGCTCCTGGAAATAAGCGCGTAGTGCGAGAACCACTCCATGAGTAATTATTTGTGAAGAAAGTCAGCTTCGGTCCCTTGTGTTGTGATCGACGCCATTACGTTGGGAATGGATGGTAGTGGCACCTAGTGGAAGTGAAGCGAACTCAGTGAGCGGACGAGCGAACTAGCTTCGTAACAAAGACACCTGGAGGCGCTTATGGGAATTTCCCCCACGCCGGCAGCGCTATCTCGATGTAACACAATATGATGCTAGCGCAACTTGACGGCGCCTAAAAAGAAACTCCTAGCGTCTCGCGCGGGCACTTAAAAATGACTGATACGAGTGAGGTTCCAATTGAAGATGTTCTCCCAAAGAAAATAGATGGAAGCGTAGGGAAGCGAGGTCACGAAGCAGCTCTCCACCTGTGGAGGGACTTAAGGTCGCTCGAAGAGGCTGAAGACGGCATTTTTCGAGAACTTTCGAAAATAATTACCTCCATCAGCGAGGTGGTATCACCCGCTAGAAATATTCACAAAACCGTGAAAGGAAATGTGACTCTAGCGCTAAGAGCAATGAATCGCCTTCAGGCCACTAGGAAGGTAAGAATTATGAAGAAACTCAATTTCCAAGAGATATTCGGTTTGGAGATTATAGGTAGTACACAGTGTTATGAGACAGCATCAATGGCAGTCACAATAGAAGATAGAAGCACAAAAGTAAAACCGCCTGAGAAGGAACGGGAAGATAACCACAATCCACTTGGAGGCGACAAAGAAATCACGCCCTTGTCAGACGAAAACAACGGGTCACACGCGCCAGAAGGCGGTGAAGCCGACGAGACACAGCAACGAACAATCGCTCGGTGTAATCCTGAAGCAGGTGAAGGAGAGTTGACAGAAGTGAAGTCTAAGAAGAAGAAGAAGAAGAAGGAGGAAAAGAGCAGTGAAACTAAGATGAAAAAGCGCAGAGGCAATCAAGGTGACTTCAAAAGATACTTTGTACGCGGACATCACTAAACATATGAGAAGCTCAGTAAACGTGGGTGAATACGGAGCTAAAGTTGCATCATTACGGGAAACTAAAAAAGGTGAGCTCCTCTTCGTCCTAGAAAACGAGGGAAAAGCTTAATCCTTCAGCCAAACACCCATTCAAGTGTTGAAGGACAAATCAGAAGTAAAAACACTCACGAAGATAAAAAGATAGAAATTAGATACCTGGACGAAACCACAACGGAGGAAGAGGTGAAACTACACCGTATCGGAATTAAAGCTGACGACACCTATTAACTGCCGTCTACACAAAAGATATGGAAACACTTTGGCTGCAGTGGTACTGATGGAGAATGCAGCCGAAGCTCTCTTAGAGAGAGGGAAAGTCAATATTGGGTAGAACTACTGTAAAATAGAAAAAAGAGAAATTACCCGGTGCTACAAATGTTCAGGATATAAACATTGCGGTACGCTGCTTTGGCGTCGGAGCGGAGGTTTGGCGGAGGAGCCTGCTGGAGATGTGGGAGAAAAGGGCACAAATCTAGAGATTGCGAAAATGAACCAGAATGCGTGACATGCAAGGGCAATGAGAAGGAAAATACGTGTCACGCACAGGAGAGTAAGGAATGCGTGTCCTACAAAGAAGAGCTTGAGAAACAAAAGAAAATGGAAGTGAAAACTTTACAAATTAACTTAGGAAGAGGAAACCAAGATAATGATTTATTAATGCAGACTGTTAACGAGAAAGATTTAGATTTAATTCTAACTAGCGAATTCTACAAAAAGCCGAATCATGTTTCATGGTATCAGGATACCACACGACGGACAGCAATAGTATTTTGCAACAATACCCTGAGCATCAAGAATTACTGCGAGACAGCGGCAGGATATGTCTGGGTAGAGATCGAAAGAATTCGGATATACAGCTGCTACTATTCGTCCACGACACTGAAGCAATCTTTACGAAATATATAGATGAACTATACGCATTAGGAGTGCCACAGGAGACATCCTTATCGCAGGGGACTTTCACCAAAGCGGCGGAATGGGGAGAATCTAGATCCGACAAAACGACCTAGTCACCGAATTCATCGCCCTTAATACGGGATCGTCCTTAATACAGGAAAATAATTTACTTTCAGTAAAGTCGACTTTGGATCAATAATAGACTTGTCACTATCCACACCCAAACTCGCTGCAAGGGTGAATGAATGGAAAGTTTTGGATGATTACACTTTGAGTGACCATCAGTATATTGAGTTCCATATAGAAAGAGCCTAGAAATTCATAAAAGGACTCTTAACGGATGAACAGGAAAGACACCACTTTGGATATTGAGTAAGCTAAAAAAAAGCACATAAAGTGCATATTGAAAAAGCACATAAAATTGACAGCCTTTCTGGAAGAACAAAAACTGATAGATGAATTAAAATGGACGAGAAGTGAAGGTAATCTTGAAAAGAAATTAAAAACACTGAATGAGAAATTAGTAGCGTCAATGCCAAAAAAAATAAAGGCCCAGGGAGAGTCCCTGTGTACCGGTGGACGAGCGAAGTAGTAAATTTAATGAAAAAGTGCCTTCGTGCTAGAAGGAAAGCAACCAGGTCAAAAGTCAATCCGATACTCCAGGCGCATTATAAAAGTTCAAGAAAAGAGCTCAGAGTAGCATTAAAAAAACGAAATGAATGATGGAGAGGCCTAATCCTAGAAATAGAAAATGATCCATGGAGTCTACCCTATAAAATTGTAGCAAAAAATTTCAAGTCAGATAGAATATTCTCAGACTGGATGATCCGGATTGGGTGAGTAAAATCATGGATGATCTCTCATTTATTTTACGTCAAAAACAGTTAAAACTGTGTATGGCGTGCTATGGGGAGAAGTGAATTCTGTGCACGTTTTCAAAATTCTGTGATCCCTACACTAAAATTGAATTAATGAATATAAAAAAGCTCCCATGTAATAAAATATATTTTCAAGGATAAATAAGCCATACATTTTGGGCTCTTATCCATGATGTCCTTCGTCAAGGAATAATACTTCCTGCCACGACAACAGATAATGTCGTGCACAGATAATGAAGTTATATTTCTCTTCCCCCAACAAAACCACTGGAAGAGTTTCGACTTACGTGAAGTAACGGAAGACCAACTGTTCACGAATTTAAAATTGGAACACGTGGGAAAGCAAATAAAAAATGGAAAAGCCCCAGGTCCTGATGGAATACTAAATGAAGTACTGAATAAAATGATTGAGATTGATGTACTCTAAAATCCTTTTAGACGTCTTCAACGAGTACCTGAAGAAAGAAGAGTTTCCTAGAAAGTGGAAACGACAAAAATTAACTTTGCTCCGAAAAGGGGATAAACCCCAGAATGAGATCTCATCTTACAGGCCCATCTGCTTTCTAGATACTAGGGGAAAACTTCTTGAAGGCCTTCAGCTCCTAAGACTTCATAAATATTTCTAAGAAATAAGAGGCTTTCAGAGAGACAGAAACGATTCCGGAAAGGCCGCTCGAGGATCGACGCCATCATGATGGTTGTGAAACTAGCGGAAAAGGGAAACGTAACTGTGCGGGTCAAAAAGGTCTTCTGTGCCCTTGTCGCAGTAGATGTCAGAAATACATTCAATTCGGCAAGATGGGAAGACATTCTAGAAGCACTCAAAAGAAAAAAAAACGCCTGAGATTGCCTTCTGAGAATGATTGACATTTATCTAAAGGAAAGTAATTATATAGATAGATAGATAGATAGATAGATAGATAGATAGATAGATAGATAGATAGCACTGGTTGTGCCGTGTGTACGTGATGGCTGTGAGGTACCACTTCGACTCGATATACAAGAGAAATTAGAAAAATAACGACGGAAGGTATGTTCTCGTAATTTACCCAGGTAATGTTTAAATCATGAAAATATGGGATGACTGCTTGATCTCTCATACGTCATTGATTCGTTGTTTTCCCTTCACCAACATGCGCTGCCACTATAGGGCATGATCTTGGAACATCCTTGAAATAAGCTCCGCTAAGCGGGAGCGGGAAAAGCCTTGACGCGCAACTAACGGTGATAGTAGTGGCTGCTCCCCTACTGCGATTTCAACGCCCCCTGGCCTTGTTCACACTAGCGTTCCAAGGGAGCGGACGACCAACTAATCATGACGGAAACGTCTGATTGCTCAATGGGGACGGAGATACCCCACGAAATGAGTGGGCAAGAAATGGGCAACAGGGTCTTACGCCCTTTGACGGGCCCACCGAACACCCAAGAGAAGGCTAATGCGAATGCCGGCGAGGAATGCCCAGGTGTCAGAAGACAACAGACGATCTCCGATCTCGAAGTGAGCTGGGGGAAACAGTGTCCGAAATTTGAAAATAATTGGAGTTCATCCATTACATTGTTTCCGTTGCGCGTAATATTCACAAACCCGTCAAAGCAGCACTAAATGAGTCTGTGAACTCTGTTGAGACACTTGCGGAAAAGACAGCCCAATCACCGAGACTGGATCAGTTGTGGCTAAGCGTGGAGCAAGGCGACACCTGGGAATAGGAAAGGCGTCGAAAAAGAGCAAAAATAATCACGTCCAAAGCAAAAGAAATTTCCCTCGAGAGAAAGATGGTCAGAGGCGAGAAACTTTGGAAACTCGCTCAGCAAAGGAAAAGGGCGAACTACAAGAAGCCGCAACCTATGAAAGAAACAAAGTGGAAGATGAAGATCCCCCTATCGAAAGCGAGTAAGAAGAAAACCGGTAAGAAGTTAGGAGGAAATAAAAATAGAAAAGAGCTGAGGGAAGAACTATGCCATCAATGAGGTCGCAAATGAGCGCACTCCATGCGTCAATAGGTGACGTATAAAAATGAACTATTACTTCTTTTGCGAGTTTTCAAAGCAAATTGCTTCAAACAGTATAAATAAAGGACAGGAATTGCTCTTATCTTGAGCAATTTCTCCATTGGTGAGTAACTGCTTGGCCAAGGAGCAATTGCTTACTTTTCGTATGAATTAAATCAAGAATTTACGTCTAGTGCCAAGCATTTACATCGAATTTTCGGAGCAAACTCTCTAGGTGACTCAGATCGTATTGAATGGATGGAAGAGAGGTTATACACATGTGCTGTGAGCTGGTTGTGAGGTTTTAGGAAGTGAGTGAATGAATGACGGGCGACTTCCCACGATTTCGCCCACAATGTGCGTTAAGTGTACCACTTAACCTAACACAGGCAACACCATCAGGAACAAACATGCATCGTGCGGTAACGTAGACTAACAAAACAGCCTAAAATCGACTAATCGCAGCAGACCAGCTAGTGAACAATCACTCAGAGAGAGAGAGTAAATGCTTCAAGTTTCACGAAACTTTTTATTCATATGAAAAGAAGCAATTGCTTATGAAAAGTAGTAGTTCCTGCTTATACTCGTGAGCAATTGCTCTGGTGTACTTACACATTTTTATTCATATCACCCAATATGTGGTATCCCCCCAATCAGAAGACGAAACGGAGTTACGCTCCGCCGCGCCGCTAGTGGAGGGGCACAGCCCCTCCCCTCCCCCTTCACCGGGCGGTGGGGTATAAAGGCATGGTCGGGAGCAGGGCGCTCCCGTTCAGTTACCGCTTCGCTTAGCTACCACCGCCGCACTCGCTACACGCCCTATCGCGGCGTAACCTGCTGCGCGCTATAAGAGGACTCCAGTCTGCTGCCGCCGACGCTTGCTACCGTCACCAGCCGTGACGTATCCGCCGGGCGATCAGCACAGACCTCGGGGGCTACTGCCGCCCTCGCTACACGCCTGGTCAAGGCGCCATCTGTGGCGTGCTACAAAGTGACTGCCGACTACCGCCGGCACTTGCTATCGTCACTAGCCGTGACGTATCAGCCAGGCGATCAACGCCGACCTCGGTGGCCACTGCCGCCCCTCGCTACACTCCCGACCGCGGCGTAACCCGCCGCGCGCTACTAGGAGGCTCGAGGTGACTGCGGCCAGCTATCACGTTACGACGCTTATCGCCAATGCGGGCGATAAGGCTCGGCGAGGCAAGAAGGCCGTTAAGAATTATTGTACAGTATTTGTTACGTTGTTCTGTGTATTGGTTATTGGTGAAAGTAAATGGTTATTAAACATTGACTGTTTAACTTACCTTGCATCCTGCAAATACAACACAATATTTTTAAAATCAGCGGGAAGATGAAATCCAGAACAGACGTACCAGTCTTGACTAAGTAGTCAACCATCGTGATTAGAAACACAATGCAGTTTTTCAAAGAAAATGACGTGAAGGAAACTACCCTGGGAGAACACAAGCCTCAGAAACGGGAGTTATCTGTCATTTAAAAAAAAAGATTCGGCGGCCTGCAGTCGGCAATAACAAATTGCCGCAGAACCTGCCCGCAATACTACTCCAGAAGCAGAAATTGCAACAGACATGGCCTAGTGCAGTGTCATTGTGCGGAAGGAAGTGATCAAATGTTAGAGATGCCGCGCATATGCCCATTTAGCCAAAATAAAGAGTGCACCATGGAGCCTGTCTGACTATTCTACAAGGACAACGACAACCTCGAACATCGTCCCGTTAGCAAGAATTGTACGGCGTTCCTTAATGAGTTAGCAAAATTAAAGAAACAATGAAGCTCAAATTCTTTCAAATAAACATGGAGAAAAGCAGAAAGGCACAATACCTATTCGTGCAAACACTACAAGAACGAAGAACATGCGGGTAGTATCTCGGCAATACAGGAAGCCAGACTCAGTAGCATGGTACCAAGACCTACAGCTAAATCAGCTCTCCTCGTTGCCAACGGTGATCTTAGTATCCGCAATAGAAAGAAAAGAACAAACGTATCGAATGGATTGTAAGTGGGATTCAAATTTACACTTGGTACTTCTTGCCGAATACATTGGGGAAAGATCAGGCCTAGAACATAGCTTGCTCACCGCCACTAGGCACTACGTTAGCAAGACCATTTCATCCAATCACAAAACTGTATAGCTCTAATATGCCCATTTTTATTTATAAACGATTAGTGATTAAATCAAATTGATATCTCCATTCTTTCAAAAAATATTTACAAAATAAACAAAAAATAAACCTACGTTCCCCTTGCGAGAGCCGTTAAAGAAGAAACGAGATGCGTTCTGTCAACAATCACACGTAACAATTCATACTTTACGCCATCATTTGCCCTAAACAAGTGCTAAATATAATCTGTAATAAAGAATTTGCCGCGGACCGGTTAGTTTCAATTACCCAGGTTCGAATTTCAGAAATATACCTCTTGGAAGCGCCCTGCGCAAGGAAAAGACACCTTTCCTCCTATAACATTACCCTTAACAATTCATACGCCAACATTTTCCGTAAACAAGTGCTAAATGTAATCTGTAATAAAAACATTTGCCACTAACAGCTTAGTTGGAATTACCCGGGTTCGAATTCGAGAATGTCCCTCGTGCAAACATGCACAAGGAAAGGAGACATTACTTCCATATTTCTCCCGTCCTATATGGACAAACCATCGCCTGTAACAATTCATACTCGACACAATAATTTACCTAAAACGTGTTCTAAATATAATATTTATTAAAAAATTGCCGCGGACGGGTTAGTGTCAATTACCCGGGTTCGGATTCCAGAAACGTACCTCCTGGGAGCGCCCTGCACAAGAAAAAGACACCGTCCCTTCTAAGCCATCACCATTAACAATTTATACTCTACGCCAACAATTACCGTAAACAAATGCTAAACATCATCTGTAATAAAAATATTTGGCCCGGACCGGTTACTTTCAATTACCCTGGTTCCCATTCCAGAAATGTATATTTTGGAAGCGCTCTGCGCAATGAAAAGACACCGTTCCTTCTAAACCATCCCCGCTAACAATGCATACACTACGCCAACATTTGCCGTAACAAGTGCTAAACATAATCTGTAATAAAAAATATTGCCGCCGACCGCTTAGTTTCATTTACACGTGTTCGAATTCCAAAAATGTACCACTTGGGAGTTCCCTGCGCAAGAAAAAGACACCGTTCCTCCTAAACCATTAGCCCTAACAATTCATACTCTATCCCACAATTTTCCGTAAACAACTTCTAAATATAATCTGTAATAAAAAAATTGCCGCGGACCGGTTAGTTTCATTACCTGAGTTTCAATTCCAAAATGTATCTCTTGAGAGCGCTCTGCGTAAGAAAAAGACATTGTTCCTCCTTAACCATTACCATGAGCGATTCATACGTTATGCCAACATTTGCCGTTAACCCTTGCTGAACAGAATCTGTAATAAAATAGTTCTCTTATTGACGAAGCATTTTTGATTTCATTTTTCTCAATTTAAGTTTCAAATGACGAGACTTTGTAAAATAGCTCTTCATTAAGTCAGATTCTGTCAAAGGTTGAGGCAGTTTCCATGAATTCTGATAGTGGAATGGTTTCAGGAAGAAGAGACGAAGGTGCCACCAGCTCACTGACATAAAATGCTTGAAAGAAGAAAAAAATACGAGCAACTGACTACATGATTGAAAAGAAGCAAACTTTGTAAAACGTGATAATTGTATTAATTTCGTTACTTAAAAAATTTCAATTGTATATTTTGTATTCACATTTAATTTTCGTACAGGCGTTCTTATACCAGTACGATCTATTTATTAGCAAAATATTCAATATTTATTCTCAACGCAATATTTATATATTTTTATATTTTTTAAAATTACAAAAATTTATAATTTTTTACAATTAAAAGTACTTGTATATAATCTAGCTGTATTTTAATACCAGCCCAGTGCGCCCTCAAGAGGTACATTTCTGGAATTCAAACCCGGATAATTAAAACTAACTAGTCCGCGGCAAATTTTTTTTACAAATTACATTTTGCGAATGTTGGTGTAAAAGTTTGGCGTAGAATATTAATCTTTAAAGCTAATGGTTTAGGAGGAATGGCATATTTTCCTTGCGCAGGGCGCTCCAAAGAGGTACATTTCTGGCATTCGAACCCGGACAAAATAGAAACTAACCGGTCCACGGCAAACGTTTTTATAATAGATTATATTTAATAGTTGTTTACGGCAAATGTTGGCGTAGAGTATTAATTGTTAGGGCTGATGGTTTAGTAGGAACGGTGTCATTTCTCAGCGCTCTCAAGAGGGACATTTCTGCAATTCGAACCCGGGCAAAATAGAAACTAACCGGTCCGTGGTAAACTTTTTTATAATAGATTATATTTAACAGTTGTTTGCGGCCAATGTTGGCATAGAGAATGAATTGCTAAGGCTGATGGATAAGGGTGATTTTTTCTTGCGCAGGGGGCTCCAAAGATGTACATTCATGGGATTCGAACCTGGGCAATAGAAGCTAACCGGCCCGCGGCAATATTTTTTATTATAGATTATATTTAGTACACTTTTTGTGTAAATTATCGTGTAAAGTATGAATTGTTACAGGCTATGGCTTGGAAGGAACGTCTCTTTCCCTTGCCCACAGCGTTTGCACGAGGGACATTTCTGGGATTCGAACCCGGGTGATTCAAACTAACAGCTCCGACGCACATCTTTTGTTTTAACAGATTACATATTGCACTTGTTTACGAAAAATTTTGGCGTAGAGTATGAATTGTTAGGACTGATGGATTAGGAGGAAACGTGTTTTTTCCTTGCTCAGGGGACTATGTATATTTCTGGAGTTCGAACCTGGGTATTTGAAACTAACCGGTCCGCGGAAATTTCTTTTATTACAGATTACACTTAGTACACGTGCTGGGTAAATTATGCAGTAGAGTATGAATTGTTACATGCGATGCTTTGCAAGGAACGTCTCTTTACCTTGCGCACTGCGTTCGCACGAGGGACATTTCTGGGATTCGAACCCGGGTAATTCCAAATAAGTGGTCCGCGGTAAATGTTTTTATTACAAAATATGTTTAGTACATGTTTTGGGTAAATTATGGTGTAGTGTATGAATTGTTGCATGCGATTGTTTGGAAGGAACGTCTCTTTTTCTTACGCACAGCGTTCGCACGAGGGACATTTCAGGGATTCGAACCCAGGTAATTCCAACTAATTTAATTTTTTGTTTTTTGTAAATATTTTTTAAAAGAATGGAAATATCAATTTTATTTCTTAACTAATCGTTCATAAATAAAAAGCGGCAAATTTGGAGTGCAGTTTTGTGTGTATACTTGCATTATTGGCATTTTTAGATGTGTGGTCCTGCTAACTTACAATGGAAATTAGCATGAACACCGATTTTTTTGTGAAAATGACCCGTGGCAAATTTTGTGTTTTCACATCTTAAGAACGGCAAAAATGCGGCAAATTATGAGCTGTACAGTTTTGGATGATTGGATGGGATGGCCCTGCTAACTTCCAGGACGTGAGAGAACTTACATAGGCAATCCCAAATTTCCGGCCTGACGAAGACTTCGCTCATCAGTGGGAAAATCTTCTGATCACTTTAGAGCTTTATATTTATTTGTAATGTTATAAGGTTGCAGCTTATGTTTCAGTTTTGTGGAGAGAGGTAATGGAGTTGGATGCGGTGCGTAAAATCTTTGTTGTTATATTCTCCACGACAACGCATCTGTGCTTACTTCTCATATTGCAAAGAATGTTGTGAAGAACTGTGGCTCTAAGGAGTTGGGCCACTAACTCTACAGTCGAGATTGGGCACCACGTCTACCACTTATCCAAACTGAAGAAAAACCTTCGAGGAAGAAAGGTTTCAGACGAGTGTGAGATGAAAGAAGCAGGTTTTGACCATGCTGCAAACAAGAATCCGGGGTAATTTTTGAAAGGCCTAGAAATGTAAAAATACAGATGTGAAAAATGTGTTCAATAAAGGATGATTAAGTTGAAAACTTGCGTAATTTGTGTCTTTGTATCAAAAATAGAATTCAGTGATGTCACAAACCTATGGAATCTACCTCGTATAATCTCGGGAGGTTTAAACGCGAAATCCCCGGAGTGGGAGTCATCAAAAAACGACAACGCAGGGCTTCTTGTCACAGACTTGGTAGCGAGGAAAAACCTCGTGGTTTGAAAGACAGAGGAGCAGTAAGCTATGAGAGATACAATTCGATAGTCACTACAAACCTCTTCCTCACCTCAAAGAAATCACCGACAATGAGGGATCAGGGCATCAACTGGTGTCGTTATGCCTCTGAGAGGAAGCTACTTGGGTTCGATACACGACAATGGTAGCATTTTCGACACTAGGTCGAATTCATCCCCTACTAGCTAGGACGAATTCATCCACTTTCTGCAGGAGTTTTTAATCGGTCGGCTCTCTGATCGTTAGTTTTCCATGGCAGAGTATCCTAACAAACGGGCCAAGGAACGCTCGCGATTTTTCCTTCCTCTTCCTTGTTCTATTCTCACTCCACACTTACATTTACACACACACATGTACTACTACTAAACGTGTTGGGAGACCAGTGAGGGTTTAGAACTTAACCCGGCTGGGGAGGTACCACGCTGGAGGGGGATACCTGGTTGGGGAAAACACCGCAAGCCGATGTAGGTTGGCGCCGGTTCTCGGAAGATCACCGCATAGGGACCCAGCGATGAAAACATGCACTACTCTTACGGGACTAATTCTGTGGAAAAACGTATGTACGTGTTATGTTCACATAAGATATGTAGTCATGGCCATGACAGATTGTGTATGTATTGTATACCCACTTAATTAAACGATACTTGTGAACCCACACGTATCATTAATTTAATTTAATTTAAATCCATTTAATTGAATATTAACATCAAATCAATACTTCAAAACATTTACTGTATTCTCATATATCATTTATATTTTACATTATTAATGATACTTGTCTAATATCTTTCAATCTGTAAATAGTTATAAGTCCTTTGTAAGTACCTTTGTAAAAACTAAAACCTGTATTTGATGCATAAAATTTTGTAATATATCATTTGTAAACAAACACTATGTAACCAATTCTAGTTCTTACCAGTGCTAATAGATGCTGCTGGTGTAAGTTATCTATAATTCACTTATGTACCATGTCAGAACTGCAAGGTATTCTAAGCGCTTACTTCTGCCCTCTCCTCTTGGCGGCGCTTTTGTATATCATAGTTTCCAGTAAACGCCGTGTTTCACTCAGCGCTCACCAAAAGGTAATCCCAGCGGCATGATATTTTGTATAAAAATTTATATAGGGGCCACTTTAAAATTGTCACTTCGCTATGTAAAGCCATTTTAACAGCCGCTTCAGAGCTCTACTATGTAGCCACTTTATTATATCACGTAACTGCTGTTTTTCTATTATGTAATCTGTTATTTTGTCAAAATTTGTAGTGTGCCCTGCCCATCAGGTCCGTCATTGAATTTTTATTTGAAGCCAGAACATTATGCAGCCTTAATGGTTTTTAAATTAATATTGTTGTTTTGTGTGGTTTCATAATGAATTACTAATGTGAGTCTAGAGCTGGAACTGCCGCTTGTGGTCGCAAAAGTTCATTATTACATAAATATTATGAATCTCATGGATATTTTTCAGTCACTAGTGTTATTAGTGTAATCTTATGTTTTGCGCATAGTCTAATTAATGTGTGCTAATGTTGTTTTGTTAATGTTATTAGGTTCGCTATTTCATAATGTATTATTGTAATACAAGTTCACCTTGCGAATTACTTACTATTGTAATGTGTAATGTGTAAGGCGTCTTCTTCGGAGGTCGCTGATTTGTATAAAGGCGGCTACACACATTCGTTATTCCGCGAGTAGCGAGAAACCGCTCGCCGAATCACTAGTAGAGTGAAGGGGTTCCTTGCTATTTGCCGAGTACCGAACATTCGGTGCTTCCCTACCTAACCACCGCGTGTCGGTCTTTATCAAAGGGAGTGGCATATCAAAGGGAGCGAACGTTCGCCGCACATATCAACGGTTCGGGAGTGGGCAAGCAGTAGCTCGCTGCTCGGCGAATGCCGAATGTGTGGAGCCGCCTTAAGGCACCTATGTGTTGCTGACTCGTTCAGTCTACATTCTAATGTGTATTTTGTGAATTGTTACAGAAATTCTAGCCTTCAAAGGGAAAAGCATATTTGTTCTGTCAACATTCTAGTGTGTATTTGTTGATTATTGCAGAGATGTTCGCTTTCAGAGGGGAAGGCATTGTGTCGCTTTCATAGGGAGAAAGTGCATTTGGCGACGTGAAAGAGCTCGTGCCGTGAAAAAATAGGTAGTCCATTGCAAATATGTCGCATCCGGTCCCGCAGGCAGCATTTTTAGGTGACTGGATCAACCTGAGGAAGGGCAGCGGTGGCAGCCGTTCTGATGGGAATATGTCCCTTCAGTCCCAATGAAATTGTGAAAGTTATTGATTGGTAGCGTGATTCCACGCAATTGATAGCAAGGTGAAATAATTGGTTGTGTTTCTGGCGGTGACCAGCATCAATGTATTAGTGAGCGACCCATGTATTATTAAATTTCTGTGTCAGGTGCGGTGATGGAAGTACAACGCGAAAAATAAAATCGACAGTAGGAGTAAGACAGGGCTGTCCTCTCTCACCGCTATTGTTTATCTTGTTTATAAACGATTTATTGACGTGGTTACAGGAAGCGGATACATCTGCACCGGAAATTGAGGGCCTAAACATTCCCGGACTACTATATGCTGATGATTTAGTTTTATGTTCGGAGACTATTGACGGCTTACAGAAAAGTTTAAATCTCTTAGAAACGTATAGTGAAACATGGGGATTGAAAGTAAATATTCAAAAAACTAAAGTAGTTGTCTTCAAGAATGGATTTATCTGGGGTAGTAAAGAGAAATGGTTTTACGCTCAGGACGAGATCGACCGGGTTAAAACATTTACATATCTTGGGGCAAAATTTTCCATGAATGGGGGATGGAATAATCACATAGTGGCGGCGCACAGTAAAGGAAGAATTGCGCTCAAAGAAATCGTTGGCGCAGTGCGCAGGGTTCCGGAATTGTCTTTAAAGGTGTGCGATACAATGCTTAAATCGCTAGTTCTCCCAGCAATGAATTATGGTGCAGAAATTTGGGGAGTGGATAGGATAGATCGACTAGAAAGCGTCGAAACAGATTATTTCAAATTAATTCTCGGAGTCTCTAGATTCGCAGCAAATGCCGGAGTCCTAAGAGAGGTTGGTAGTGTAGGAATTTGGAAAGATTTTAAAATGAAACCCATTAAACTTTGGATTAAATTAGCAGGTGAACAGTCTGACACACTTATACATAGATGTTTTCGAGTGCAGTTACAGGGAAGCAACCAACGCCACTGGTCGTATAAAATTAAACTGCTACTGGAACGTGCAGGTCTGGGAGACGTTTCTCTGGAGATGGTGGGAGATAGGGGAACACGTGAGATAGAACGGCTAATTTCGGGTAGACTTGCGGATATTAAAAGGCAAGAGATCCTGGCAGCAACGGCCGAAAAACGTTCGCTAGTTGCGCAAATTCACGCGAGTCCGTTATTGGGTTGCGAACGTTACGTAAACACACTGCGAAAGGACGCAAGAGGGGGATATGCTTGGTTCAGGGTCGGGGGGTGGATGCAACGTAGATTAAAGGACTCTAATGGTAATGGCATCTGTGTGCTTTGCGGTGATAGGGAAGACTGGATCCACATCCTTTTAATTTGCAATGCGACCGAAACTTGGAGAGGAAAATGGATGGGAATGGGAAATTACTACTTCCAACATAGGAACGTAACGCTCGCACAAAACATTCTAGGTGATAAAAGATCTAACTTCATGAAAGAATTAGGAACATTTCTAGGAAAGGTTCGGACCATTAGAGAAACTGAAATTAGGGAGTGGGAAAACAACACTGGTTAGTACGAGCAGAGCCTAGACTGGAGAGAAATAAATAATAAATCAATAAACTAACAATAATTAAGTTAGTCAGTAAGTTATGTTAGGTTAGTAAACAGTAAAAAAAATAAAAAAATAAAAAAAAATAAAAATAAAGTTATAAGATGCAGTCAATTGCTAAGTATAAGTAGATAAATAAGTCAATAAAAATAAATAAATTAACTTAAAGTAATTAAAATAAGTTAAATAAATTAAAATTAAATTAATTAAAATAAGTTAAATAAATTTAATTTAAATTAATTAAAATAAGTGAAATAAATTAAAATTAAATTATATTAAAATAAAATAAAAGGAAACGGTTAAAATAAAACACATTAGGAGGCGAAGGGAAGTAGGACTCGGAAATGTTAGGGCAGAGGCGTTGGTGCGGACGATTTTCTGTGGTGCTGTTTGTTTTCAGGTGCGGAGGAGGCCAAACACTGGAAGGAGAATGCCTGACGCCCGCGCCAAATAAATAAATCGTTTAAAAACCGGATAGATTAGCATGTACTCGGCTTCTGACGGCAGGTTTTTCCCCCTTCAGGGTTTTTTCCTCAGCCGTACCTTATGGTCTCTTTTCCGCGGCTTTGATGCGAAGGAGAGACCATTTGGGGTGAATACCAGAATTCGAAAGGTTAGAACGCTGTAGAATGTAGGTATTGTAATGGCTTAAAGGCCTTCGGCCTAGCCACATTGCATCAAGATTTTTACTTTGCCTGTAATAATTACCTATTAAATAAAAAAAAAAAGTAATGACTCGTGTGTCCGAGGCAAATTCCTTTGAAAAATTTTGCTTTTTGTTATGACAGATGTACCGCAAGTCGTTTACTATTACAAAAATCAAGATGACGAACACAATTCTTATTTTGTTTGTACTAAATTGTGTTCTGCGTGGAATATCGAATGCAATATCGTTTGACGCATTTTCTCATTTTTCAGTCGTGCGCATGAACAACATATGGAATAACAATTCTACGTATATTGCAATAATAATGAGAAAATTTTAATAACTTAAGATTTTTTACCCTCCGTTGAGAAAATACTATTCTAATATAAGAATCAGTCGCAAAAAACAGACGTAACTATGAACCAAAAGTTTATGTTTTAATAAGTTTTTCTAAAACACAATATTTTTCCGTACATTTATCGTGACACGTACGTGAAGGTGATATATATAAAAGAGTGTCAGAAGACATTTGAGAAAGTTTTACACGGTTTTTCAATTCCAACAAGTACTAGATAATGTATTCCAAGTTGTGATCAAGTAGTTCATTATTCCCTCAATTCTCCTTTTTTTTCCATTAGGATTTACTTCTAATAAACATATACAGGTAAAAATTATATCAGTTTTCCAGTTTCTGTTTTCTTTAGAATTTCACAATCACCGTTTTTCATGTATTAGATTGTTAGCTATATTCGATGAGATCTGAGGATCCCCTGTTATGCAGTTTGCCAAAAAAGATAAGGTGTGAAAGAGAGAGGTTCGTGCTCACAATGGCACCTTCCACAACGTAAGGTGTTCATTTGACCAGGTTCATCCCATAATAATAATAATAATAAAATTGTCTTTATTAGTGGCGAGACTCAGGCCATTAGGCCTGCTCTTCCGCCTAACCACACGAAATATTTACATTATTTCTTATACTATGAAGAAGAACGAGGAGGGCATATTTTACATTTATATCTGAGATGCAAAACTAGGGACCATCCCGGCATACGCCTTAAGCGATTGAGTAAACCCAGAAAACCTCAATCAGGATGGCGGCTGAAGGCCGAGGGAAATTGGCAATAATTGAAAAAATATAAGAATATATACATTAATTAGAAAAAACAATGGTAATACAAAGATAGTGAAATTAAATAACAAACCTATACAATAAGAATAAAAGTTGCGTAATGATGAGAAGTGACACAGAGGCTGCAACAGTGCGGTAACATAATCAGATTGAAAAACAATGATTACAATATTTTTAGTTTCCATATCAGTTTCAATTGCATAAAATTATAATATAAACTGTCAAGCGTAATAAAATTTGAAGTTTACAGATATCATTGACAAAATAAATACAATTAACACGACAATAAGTGAATAACAGATAAACATTACACAATTTATAATAATTAACAACAACCGTTGATTTCTTGGTAGTGAGAGTTCAAGTGACCGAGTCAAAACCGTTAAATAGAAATTAAATTAAAAATATAGTTTTTGCAAAAGGCCTTCAAAGTTAATGATTTCTCTCAAATCAATATACTCGTAGGTGTTTGTTTAGATGCCAAATAATTACTTCACATGTATGTACGTGTTCAAATATTGTTAGTATTTAATATTATTTTGATTGTCATTTAATTTAGCTCATTATCCAATAAAAGCGGACTTGAGCACCCTTTACCAAGAAATCAACAAAATTATAAAAGTGACGGTAAAAGAAAAAATAATTACTAATACATCTATATAAAATAACTTTAATCAATAACTTTATATGATATCACATTAGAATCAGTACAGAGTAAGTTTGAGTTTTGTGAACAGTCTGGAAAAAATTTTACAAGTGAAACTTATACGCCTTGGATAATAATAGAGCTTTTAATTGCTTCTTAAAAGAATTGACAGAAAGACTGTGTTTGACGTTCTTTGGGAGGCTGTTCCAAGCTCTCGTTACTTTTACGGTAAATGACTTGTTATAATAATTAGAATTATGTTTAGGTATTTGTAATAATAATGATTTGTCGAGTCTAGCGGATACAAGAGGCCTGAAACGATTTGTTAAATGCGGGGGATGTTTTGTTTTAAGTATTTTGAATAGAAGGGAAAGACAATGCAGCATCCGCCTGTCGCTTAACCGCAAGATTTTATTACTTTCAAAAATATTCGATATGTGGTCGTATTTTTTTAAACTGTAAATAAAACGAATACACGCGTTTTGAGCTCTTTGTAACCGTGTGGCAAGTGCTGAACTTAAATCGGTGTACACAACGTCACAATAGTCGAAGTGCGGAAAGACAAGGGATTCTATTGCAATTTTTTTTATATTGACTGGTAAAAACTTGCCAACAATCCTAAGAGAACTAATTCGTGAATAGACTAACTTTGTAACTTTATTTACATGAGAATCCCACTGGAGGTTATTATTAAGAATTATTCCTAAGTTTTTGACTTCGGAACAATAAGCCCATAGAGCTCATCGTTCTCACATTTTGCCTGTAGTTTCTGCACGACTTCCAGAAGACTGTGCAGAAGAGCTGGTCTTCTTTATAGTTGCAAAACGACAATTTAAACTACGTTTACGAACGTTTTGTTCCTTAGTTATACTATTTTAATTAAATTGTGTTCATTAAGGGAATGAAAACTTATTATTTTGTTCAACCCACAACTGTCCTGGTGAGTTTTTCTTACATAACCAGCGTCGAGGTATCAGTTTCGACCTCACACTTTTTCTTTTCGTTATGAAAATCTGTAACAAATTTTAACTATTTATGATTAATTAAATTTTTATAGAATTTTCAAAACCATTTATATAAAACAATTCGTATTTAATATATTTATTTAACTAAATAATAATTAACTCTGTGACAGATTACTGATAAATAATCATAAATAAACCTTTTTTTACCAATAAATTTTGTAAATCTATTTTTGTTGTATTATCATTTTCTAATACACATATTTAACGATAAAGTATAAACATTATTGCAAAACTAGACTCGTAGACACTCCTTACAAATTTTTCACTGATATTCATAGCACATTGACCAAGAATATGTGTCACAATTTTTTTTCAATCATTTATTCTGACATAGTGCTCACCGCTTCATTTGCCTGGCTACTTGTGGATTACATTCAGAACCGACAGTAGATTTCTTCTGCGATTATTGACGTGGTTTCACGAAGCGCTCTTGTTAGGTGCACGTTCAAGAGTGATGTTCATGTTGACAAGTTGACTTAGCAGAATATTCAAGAATTCTTGCTATGACAATCACACACATTTTGTATGTCTTCAGTGTCACTATAATCACTCTCCACCCCTTCTAATCTTCTAGAGATAGCGATATCATGGCTCGTGTCAGCACAAGACACAATGTTCAATGAAATCGCCATTACAAAGGCAGTTGCGTAATTGGAGTGGTGGTGGTGGTGGTGCTGTGACCCCAACAAATATTTTCACTCACGTTACTGCAAAACAAATGCACTAAATTCAACGATACTTCTCAAATCAAATGATAATCACATTACTTGAAGGTAAACAGGTTACCAACGTTCGCATTTGAAAAACAGGCAGGATGTTCAACTTCGGAATTCTAGTTGAGGCAAAACGAGTTGAGGGTTAGTTTGTTATTTATAACTGCCATATTGAGTGTAAATGCTGCAGACCTGGATGGCCAGGTGGCTAGAGCGTGTGACTCGGCTGCTCGGTCAGAATTGCCGCGGGTACGAGTACCGCTGTAGGCATGATGTGTGTAGGTCACGTATGTGATTGATTTTTTTCGTGTTTCCGGGCGCGTCAACTGCTTTGGTCATTAGTCTTGTAAAAGTGTAGAGCATGTTTTTCTCGGGAGATGGCGGTGATCTTTCCCGCTGAATGGCGAGATCCGGCGCCGACCTACCGTCGGCTAGTGGGGTTTTATTCCGTTGTATTCCGATTTTCACATTAACTGTTGATTTGTTTTGGTCGATAGTGTGGTTGCTGACGTGGAATTTTCTGTGATAGTACTACAACGGCGAGATTGACTAAATAAATTATCCAGACGTAAATTCAGATACTGAAACCAGAAGTTTGTCTAAAGAAGTGAGTAGTGAGCTATAACAACAATAGAAAAAAATAAACATATTGTTGCAAATTTTACCTTTTTGTATTATTCTTTGTTTGAAGTACATTGCTCTCGGAAAGATATGGTTTGTTAATATTTTAGGTTAATGTGAATATTATTTGTGATTATATTCAATAGACCAAATGAACGAATATACGTTTCTCTAGATATCCTTATTTTTCAGATATTTTCGTTTAATAGTTTGGAAGATATATAATTTTAATTTAGATGAAAACGGAATTGTAACTTAGACACATTTAAGTCACGTTGCAGTAGCTTGCGGCGCGCGGCGAAAGTTCCACCTGAAGGGTTAAAAATTGCTTTATAGTAGTGCGTTTAGTACATAGTAGTGCATTTTTGAGGCATTTTCTTTTAATAGTTTGATAGATATAATTTTAATTTAGATGAAAACAAAATTGTAACTTTGGCAAATTTAAGTCATGCTACAACAGATTACGGCTCGCGGCGAATGTCACGCCTGAAGGGTTAAAAATTGCTTCATAGTAGTGCGTTTCCTACATGGTAGTGCATTTTTGAGACATTTTCCTTCAATTGTTTGGAAGATATAATTTTAATTTAGATGAAAACGGAATTGTAACTTAGGCAAATTTAAGTCATGCTGCAACAGCTTCCGGTGCGCGGCGAAAGTTACACCTGAAGGGTTAAAAATTGCTTCATAGTAGTGCGTTTCCTACATAGTAGTGCATTTTTGAGACATTTTCCTTTAATTGTTTGGAAGATATAATTTTAATTTAGATGAAAACGGAATTGTAACTTAGGCAAATTTAAGTCACGTTGCAGTAGCTTGCTGCGCGCGGCGAAAGTCACGCCTGAAGGGTTTGGCTCACAGCAGTGCGCGGCGACACACAACCGGCGCGGTCGGTGAGCGATAACTGGTCAATCACCCACCGCTGCCGCAGCCTACCTTTACCAACGGGCGCTTGAGGCGTCGGCACACACTCGTGCTGCACGTCCCGTCATTACTCGTCGATGCAGCCTAATCGCTACTCTCTTCCCAAGGTCCACATGGCCTGGGACGTGAAAGTACAATAAATACATCTAGTCTTAATACCGACTCTGATGAGCGTTTCCCTCTTGACACGAGTTGGTGTTGGATTTCTCCCTCCTAGCAACTGGCCACAGAATGCTTCGTCAACGAACTGTTACAGACAAAACTGACTGCAGCTTATTTGTAGGTTAAATCAGCCAAACAACATTATAGGGGGAAAATTGAAGTACTTGTTTTGAGGTTGAAATGAATGACTCCGTACTTTTTGTAATAGGTCGTGTGTAAATGATCTATTGGTTTACGATGTTAATACTTATTGTAGTATAGATATATTATCATTCGTTAATATTGCATGTCTGTCAACAGTTACGTATAATTATACTTATTCTCGTCCTTTTATATGAGTGATTAATGTGAACAAGACATTTAGTATGCAGTTTGTGAAATACGAAACTTGATTCAATAACATTCCACCGGGTTCTCCAAATTATAACCCTTTTTTGCAGCCTTCACCAAGTTCATACTCACTTCCGTCCAGTTTTTACTACGTTCTAGCTCCGGATTTTCCCGGTAGGTCACCAGCAACACTGCGCCTTCACTCGCTGTGCCGAACCTCACACTTCACCGCCCCCCCCTCCACCAGCCCTGCCCGTCGCGCGTCGCCCACCTCGTACATAACGCACTTTGTGTTTTGCGAGGCGCCGCGGCGCAAGAGGCGAGGGCTGGCTGGGCGCGGCCCGTTCAACATTTAACCTCCGCCGCGCCTCCGCCTCGCCGCCCGGCCGCCCGGGGGCTGGCGGCTCCATAACTGTCACCACAACTCAAAAGGCGGCGCGGCGCCCTGCTTACGGCCCGGGGGTGGGATGGGTCGGACGGGCGAGCGGCGCGGCGAGGCCCCTCGGCGGCTGTCCGCGGGTTTCTTGCAGGCGGCGGTGGGTGGTGGATGTCGGAACGGCAAAGGAGACCGCGTGGGCGGAGGTGGAGTGAGGATCGAAGCCGAAGTTGGAGAGGGTGGTGACGAAATGAGAGTCGGAGTCGAAGGAATCGGAGAGGAAGTCGGGGTGTGAGGCGGCGGAGTGGGAATCAGAGGGGGCCGAGTCGGAATCAGAGGCAGCCGAATCGGAATCAGAGGCGGCCGAGTGGGAATCAAAGGCGGCCGAGTGGGAATCAAAGGCGGCCGAGTGGGAATCAAAGGCGGCCGAGTGGGAATCAAAGGCGGCCGAGTCGGAATCAGAGGCGACCGAGTGGGAATCAGAGGCGGCCGAGTAGGAATCAGAGGTGGCCGAGTGGGAATCAAAGGAAGGACGTGTGGGAATCAGAGGCGGCCGAGTGGGAATCAGAGGCGGCCGTGTCAGAGTCAGAGGCGGCCGAGTCGGAATCAGAGGCGGCCAAGTGGAAATCAAAGGCGGCCGAGTGGGAATCAAAGGCGACCGTGTCAGAGTCAGAGGCGGCCGTGTCACAGTCAGAGGCGGCCGTGTCAGAGTCAGAGGCGGCCGTGTCAGAGTCAGAGGCGGCCGTGTCAGAGTTAGAGCCGGCCGTGTCAGAGTCAGAGGCAGCCGTGTCAGAGTCAGAGACGGCTGTGTCAGAGTTAGAGGCGGCCGTGTCAGAGTTAGAGGCGGCCGTGTCAGAGTCAGAGGCGGCCGAGTCGGAGTCAGAGGCGACCGACTCAGAGTCAGTGGAGGCGGAGTCATAGGCAGAGGCGGAAGAGTCAGAGGTGACGGAATCAGGGGCGGCGGAATCGGAACTGGCGGAGTCGCAGTCAGAAGAGGCGAAGTCGGAGGAGACAGAGTCGGCGGCTGAGTCGGAGGTGGCGGAGTCGGAATCGGAGGCAAAGAGAGTGCGTGGCTGGGAGAGTGGGCGCGGCGCCGTCACGTAAGTCTTCATTCCGGTTGGCAGGGCGCCCGTACGCTGATGCCCCGCCTCGCCCCGCCGCGCCCGCGCCTCATCTCGCCACGTGTCCCGCGGCGCGGCGTTTCATAATGCAGGAATGTTTAGAGCGCCTCCCGCGACGCGGAGGGGCCGGCGGGGGCCGGAGGCGGAGCGAGCGGGGGAGACGGAAGTGGCGTTGGTGGCACGTTACGGGTAGAGATATTGATACGAGGGTGAGAGCGAAGATTTACGAGCCGTGATTTCTTAATTAAGCTGTTAGCTCTAATTGTGTGTTGAAGTGCTTTCGTTTGTCACTTTCGTTTGTGACTTCCAAAAGGAAGACAATTGTCTTTCCAGTGCTACCCTATCTGAAATGAATATATTAGAGTTTATTATTTTATAATTATCCAAAAGAGACATGTAGCGATTAATTCCTTAATATTTTTAATTGTCATTTTAGGGATACAATGTGAGAAAAATATGTTTCTGTTTGATAAATTTGAATGAAATCAAAACTGCCGTTCCGTTTGTCCTATTTTCTCAATTGAGTCATTTTTTTATAATTATTCATATGTAACAAAATCATGATATTTAATATATATTGTTGTCGCCACCAATCGCGTTAATGTCGTTTTACGCGGTAAATGTCTTCTCCCAAACCGGCAGCCCTGCGATCGGCTGGTGGAATTTGCGTCGCGTCCTTAGACCGCGCGCACTGCGTAGGTGGTGCAGGCAACAATGCCTCGCAGTGAAAGGGGGCGGGGCTGGGCCCGAGGCGGTTCATAATGCAGGGGCGCTTAGCCCTCACGACGCCCAAGCAGCGCGCGGAGGAGCCAAGGTCTGCGAGAGCGGTGACGATGGGACGCTGGGGCGGGGGGACGTAGGGAGTGCGGACAGTGGCGGAGGGGGCGGCGCACAGTGGAAAAAATGACCGAAAACCTGACCATAAGACTAAATATCAATCGATTTATACCAAATTTGGTATGGATACTTAGTTAATGTTTAGAAATATGAATCTAATGCTAATTTGCAAAAAAATTCAAAATGGAGGCTAATTATGAAATTATTACACATAAGTTTCTATTTCTTTGCAGACTTATTAATTAGAACTGACAACTACAGTAATTAGGTTATTAAATTTTTTGTACACAAATATAAGATAAGGAATGTGTTTAATTTATATCAAATAATACAAATAAAAAATTGAAATGTGTGGAATATTGCTTAATAATCATTTTTCTCACAGAAAATAAAATACATAAACATAAACGTAAAAGAAAATAATAGTGATAAAATTATTAAAAAATTGTCTAAAAATTGTACAAAACGTCATTCTAAAATGATGCCTCTAAAGTGTGAACAAACATGTTACATTTAGAGCAAGGACTGAAATATTATTAAAAAAATCGTCATTACAATCGAGGTCTTCATCATCAGATAATTCAGGTAGAGGACAATCCAGAAGTTTAATAGTATCAGGTGAGAGCGCGCTTGTATTCTTTCTCAGAAGTTTTCTTTGGCTTGTAATCAGGGGGTCTGATGACACCAGCAACCATGGATATAACCCGTCCATCATTAAGAACTTTATTAAAGAAAGAGAAATTAAATTAATAATTAAAAAGGCCTTCTTACAAAATCTCTCTTCTGAACACAGTTTATAAGTATCTCATATATTGGACCTATATTCAAAAAGATAGGAAGAGTATTTAACAAATTTAACATAAAGGTATCTTGTAAAACTTACAACACCCTACAAACATTTTTCCCAACAATAAATCCTTTGTACCCGTAATGGGGAAAAGGGACTATATTTATTAAAATGCAACAACTGTAATTAAGCTTACGTATGACAAACAGGTAGGAAGTTTTCCTATAGACTCAATAAACATCTCAGATCGTGGAGACTGAAAAATTTTAATATTGTAGAGCCACTGATGATGGGGAAAAATTAATGAAACACGTGTACAGCAAAATTTTCTGCGTAGTAAATTTATATTGCCTTATTGTGGTTGATACCTCCGATATCCTGAAATTTAAAATTCGTCGTGTTAAAATTCCCGTTCTCATTTTACATTATCTCTTATAAAAACTAAATCGGCAGATATCCGCAGCTAATTTTTTTGCAGTTAATTTCTTGATATATTAAAGTATAATATAGAACAAAAATCATCGCGGGATCTCGTGGGAAGTATAACTTTTACTCTACGCGAAAATTAATGTTTGAAAAATGTATCACTGAAAATCCAACATATTCAGCTTGCGATTGTAAGCACACAAATGACATATTTATAATAATTTTATATGCAACGTATAGTACATACCTCCAGAAACACTGTCCATGTTGTCTAACACCGTTTCGTTCCTATACGAGGAAGTTATTTGTGCTGAAACGGAAGCCACGCGGCAGGTTCTCAAACGCAGCGCGGGAGAAACAAAATAAGGGCAGGTTTGTGCCAATAGTGTCATGAAACTAATTGAGTTACAGTATTCATTTTAACGGTATTTAATGCAAAATTTAATCTATTTTCTATCCCTATGAAGCAAACGTCGATTTTCCGAAAATCGATTTTTCGACTTTTGGCCAGGTTTTGGGGAAAATTTTCCACAGTGCGGCGGAGGGAGTGGTGGAGGGGGTGGCGGAGAGGGCGGCGGAGGGGGCGGCGGAGGGAGTGGGGGGGGCGGGGGCGGAGGGGACGGCGGAGGGGGCGCGGAGGGGATGGCGCCGGGGAGGGGCCCAGGGGGCGGAGCAGGGGGTGGCGGTGAGGGCGGCGGAGGGGGCGGCGGTGAGGGCGCGACGGAGGGGCGGCGGAGGGGTGGTGGGGTTCGGGCGGTGGGGGTGTGGTGGGGGCGGGGGGAGGTGGGGCGGCGGTGAGGGGGCGGTGAGGGGGCGGTGGAGGGGCGGCGGAGAACGGGCGGAGGAGGCGGAAAATGGGGTGGTGGAGGGAGCGGTGGAGGGGGCAGCGGAAGGGGCGGGGGGTGGCGGAGCCGCCTGGGGAGGCGGGGTAGGCGGGGGTGGCAGGGACGGCGAGAGCGGTGGGGGCAGTGCGGGTGGGGGCGGAGGGGGAGACGATGGCCGGGGGTGGGGGTGGGCGGCGGGGGAGTGGGCGGTGGGGGCGGGGGCGGAGGGGGAGGCGATGGCAGGGGGTGGGACGTCGGGTGCGGCTGGGGGTGGCGGGGGGCTGTACTGAAGATGGAAGTGGGCGGAGGCGTGGCGCGTCGGGAGCGACGTGGTGGCAACGGTGGCGGCGGGGCGGCGAAGGTCCTGTAAGTAATCACTCGTTGAGGGACTGGAGTTCGTGGCTGATGAAAGTGAGAACAGCGAGCCAGGTACATCGGCCGATGTGCGATCCAGAGTCTAGCGACCTGCGCACGTTCTCCGTTGGCAGAAGTAGGAACGAGGTTAAGATCGTGATCATTTCATATGTAGAGCGCGCATATCCACCAGATTATTGCAATTTTCTTGGTTTCTTGTCGTTCATTCCTCCTCAAGGATCGTGAGTTATCACATGAATTTTGTGCTATTCTCTCAAATATTTTAACAATTCTGATAATCGTCTGTCTCGAGATATGATCACCAAATAATACCAGACGAATGCAGAGGAATAGAGTAATGAACAACACAGTATTTGCAGTGAATATTTAATGAAATGGAAAGTAAATTTTTGTGTAGATTGGAAGTTGTTTACGGTTGACAGCGTTTCTCGCTTCTCAACTTCCAATATTTTCGGTCTACTCCGTCTCCTTCTCGTAAACCTTTTGCTTCCATATCACACTCTACATCTTCCTTCCAGCTTCTCAGTGGCCTGCCATGATTTTTTTCTTGTTTTAGGTGTCCAAAATCACATTATCTCTGGCCTCCTTATGTGATCCATCCGTTGAAGTTGCCTATACCCAGTCTATTAATTGTTTGGCTTTAACCGTGTCTAAGATGGATCCTGATGTATACTTTCCAAAGTATTACTTTGTTACCCATTGATTAGTTGGATCCAGAATTTTAAAGATACTTCTTGATTATTTCTTCCTGAAGAGTTCAACAATCGGAACATTTACTTTTTTCTAAAAGGAAGTATACATGCGAATTTCTCTTAAAATATATCACAAATTGATGCTATGAATTTCCAAGCATGAGTACGTAGGGACATTACTTTTTTCTGCAGGGTAGCTTCTCCTGTAGATGTAGCGGATATTCTCGTTACAGGTGCTGATATTAAAAATGAGGTTTACGGTAGTTACGTCAAAGGTAATAGAGCGGGAGTTGTTGGAGGCGACGTAGCGGATACAAGGAACGACTTCTGAGTAACGAGATCACCGTTTGGACGATGCTCGCGGGGGAGGGGAAGGGGGAGGGGGTAGTAAACATTTCGGAACAGGTCACGTTGGCTGGGGGTCTACACACACTCGGTGATGAAGCTCATAGCGGAGTCGACGTAGAGAGTCGGACGAGCAAGCAATGGAGATGGATGCGGTGACGGCAAAATATGTAGTAACTTTGCAACTGGAGATGGCGCTGTGAAACGATGCCAGTAGGCATAGTCATAGACGCCCCATAGAAGAAGACAGAGGAAGATCAGGTCGGTCAGGGCCGGAGTTGGGCCAAATACTTTAAATTTCGTATCTAAATACTACTTCAAAATACTTCGTAAATAAGCATTTAAATACATACTCAAAATACATTAGATTTTGAATAGCTAAATACACACGTATTTAAAGTACTTCAAATACTCAAAATACCGCAAATACAATAGTTCTTTATTATTCCATTTTTATTGCAACAATTTACTGTAATTGTCATAAGTTTCTGAAGAATAACCTATAAATCTAACTCAAATACGTGGAATTTTGTTTTAAAGCGACCAGTTTTTCAAACAAATCATCGGACAATAAACCTCTATTTGGCAAATGTTTAAAACCCGCAAAGGATAACATTCGTTCAACTGGTGTGGATGGACGTAAATTAGTGGAATCAACGCATTTGTTGTTGTCGCATAATTGTTTACCTTTTTAGTGATTTAAATTTATAATTTATCAATGAACAAAATTCAAAATCAACAGCTGAAAGGGGTTTCATTCTTGTTTCAATGAGGTTCATACACTAGCACAATCAAACAAAAAGAAACTATCTTCATCTGTATTAGAAATATTTTATGTATTTCATTTTTAAAATACACCTATTTTATGTTTTTAAATACATATCTAAAATGCATGTCCAAAAAACTCAAAAATACAGTTATTCAAATACAAAATGTATTTAAAATACGTATTTCAAGTACACGTATTTAAATACTGCCCAACCCAGGCCACGGCAAACTTTACAACACACGATGAAGTGAGTGTGAGTTACGGAAAGGCAAACCTCAGAATGCGACGGAGGGGATGGCAACTGTTAACACACCATAGGCGAGTGCCCGAGTGTGTGGAGATGGAGGCGGTGTGTAGGGTCGGCGGTGTGTGCTAGAGAGCCGCCTATTCGGACGTCGCGTCGCTTGCTGTCGTGTCCTGGGAGCTTCATTACCTCCGGTCCGTATGTCACGTGGCCGCGTTCTCCCATCACGCCGTCAAGGGCTCGTGTGCCCGAGGACAGGACATCGTGCCTGTCACGGCATATGCTCTACGCGCGCTCGTTTAATCTACAAAAATCCTCTCTGAGGATAGATTTTATTTTTAAATTCTGTTTGTAAATGAGTATATTAGTAAATAATAGACTTGTCGTAGTTTTCTAAACAATATTAATAACAAATGATTGTAAACAATAATACATTCTTTGCTATTTTACTGATTGACACGTTTCAAACTGGTTGATCGTGAAAAAGAATGGATTTATTACAATTTTTCAAACAATATTTTTAAAAGTAATTAATCGTAAAAAATGAAATGGGTTAAAGACACCAGAAGTTGCCACTTCAAGCACAAAATAGGAAAAAGCAGATTTGAAGTCTTCTGGCTTGCTACAAATCTGCAACATGTGGAGTTCGAGTGGTGACGTGTAGTATGAACGTAATTTATTTTGTTTCTTATTTTTATGTATAATAATAAGCTTAATTCATCATAATAATTATTAATATAAATGCTTAAAAACCGCTCACATTTTTAATTAAAGGCATTCAGTTTTTGTATATTAATTAAAGGCATTCGGTTTTTTATATATTACTAAGACTTTTTACAATTCAGTTATTCATTACAAGTCGGCAACGTTTAGGTTAACATATAAGCTACCTTTGCGCCTATAGTTTAAGAATAAACATGAATTTTATTTTACAATACTGGATGATATATAGAAGACAGGTTGATTGACAATCATTATAGTTTTTACAAACTGTTCAATAACTTCTAACATACAGATCATTTCATTAAAATTTAGGAATTTTGAAACAAGACACGTCATGCATTTTAAGCAGGCAAAGATTCTAGGCCATGAACCACGAAAATATGCGAAAACATTTCCGTATACACCGGAAGCGGTAGCTCAGTGTTTATCAACTGATATCACTGCAGTGCCTCTGACTGGGATGTCCTAGATTCGAGTCCCAGGGATAGAAGAATTTTGGATACTAGCTTGTCAGCTAGGTCAAATTCAGTCGTCTGGAGGAGAATTCTAGCGGCCGGCTGCTCTGATCGGTAGGTTTCCGTGGTTTCTCCCATCAACACCAGGCAAATGCCGGAGAAGTACCCTAACAAATAGGCCACGACCGCACGCGATCTTTCCTACCTCTTCCTTGCCCTATCCTCTCCCCTTATATACACACACACACACAATAACATGCACTACACTACCACACATGCCGGGAGACCAGTCGGGGTCTTAGAACTTGTCCCAACTCGGGTGGTGCCCCGCTGCTAGGAGATACTTGGTTGGGGAAAACCCCTCTAGTCGGCGGTAGGTCGGCGCCGGATCTCGCCATTCAGTGGGAGAAAGATCGTAGCCACCTCCCGATGAAAAACAAGCACTACACTTACGGGACCAATGATCTCAGTCGTTGACGCGCCCGCAATCACAATCAAGGAATAATTTCCATATATATATATATATATATATATATATATATATATATATATATATTACTTTTCTGTTGTAACTTTTCTAATCTTTTTTGCGGTGTAATTGCGGTGTAGTTAATTATAGAATTATTTCAGATTTTTCGTACCTTGACATCACACGGTGTTGGGGTTCGCAGTGGTGGCGATGGTGGCGCGGCCCACGGGCGAAGTTTTTGCTCGGGGAAGTGGTCGCCTCCGGGAAAGGTCGCGTAGAAAAATGGCGAGGGCTTTCGGTTGTAAAGTAGCTCCAAAAGGTTTGGGAAGTGAGTTATGTTATGTGTCACGTGGGAGGATGACGTTTGCGTATCCTTGCACGTTTTCGTGACGGTCGCCGTCCGTCGCTTGTGTGCTTTCGGGCGAAGTGGCCCCAAATACTGGGGCTCATTCCCGAGGCCAGAAATTGCTTTCCTTTATTTTGTGTTACCGGCAGTGTACTTATCAAGTGCATTTTTCGAATCACGGAATTTAAAATCATACAGACTAAGATTTCAAGTGTTTTATAATTCTTCACAAACAATTATTTACATTCCAACATTTCAATATTCATTTTCTTTGTATAATAATAATAATAATAATAATAATAATAATAATAATAATAATAATCTAAACAATCATTACTATTACTACTATTATTATTAGTATTAATGTAAACTAGTCACACTTTAGAATGGCACAACGTTTCTCGAACTGATTAATCTTCTAATTTCTTTGGTTTGAGCTAGCTTTTCGGTTTTGTCTCACCCCCTTCACCGCGGCGGTCTATCGTCCAAAGTATATTTTTTCACCTTTTCTTAACTTTTCGATCCTCCCTAATTGTATAACTGAAACATGACTTAAATATTATAGAAGAGTAAACATTCAATATGCAAATTTTTGTTGGAAAAATTGGAGCTGTTTTTGAGACAATGTCGTTTGAGCGTTTCAGTAAATGCAAAATTTCAAGCTCTTTTTCACAAAAGCTCTCGTATTTTCGAAAAACTACATTGGAAATCATATTAAGCATTTATACTCTTAAATGTAATAATGTATACCAATTGCTGGTAATAGATATACACGGCGTGAGTGGTATTTCAAAATAAATACATTTATGTAATTTTGAGAAAAAACGAACTTCATAGTGAGCTTTACGTGATGTTGTTTGGTTTATTTAGCACTCTTCGTTCAAAAAATTTAAAGATTTTCACGGCAAACTTCTGAGTTCCTGAAAGAACACATGTTTCAAATAATTTAATCTCCGAAATTGACCGTTTATCTTCCTAAAAGTGGTGACGTATGATTTAGTAGGTAGTAGATTCACCTTTTACCGCTGAGTGAAATCCTGGATGGGGCGTGTGGCATTTGTGGCGGACAAATGGATTTTGTGAGGTAAAACGTATTTTATCATTCAAGGTAAAACTCACATAAATCATGTCACACGTACTCAATTCCAGTCGTCATATGACATTAGAGAGGCTTCAGTTTTGTGCTTGTTTTTCTCTCCTATCTGTTTCATTAATGAATACGTTCGTTTAGCTCAGGTAATTCAGTTGCACAATTAAAGTTTTTGCATCTCTTACAATCCTAGTAAGCACTGAAACATAATTCGTCTTTTTTGTTACTCTGACCACTCGTCCCGATTTCGGTGTTGGAGTGGGGTACGTGCTCCTGTAAAATCATTTAGATGCTCATGAGGTGAGAAAAGAAATGGTGACTGACGAAAAAAATTTCCAACTGTAAAGGAGAAAGCGTTTCAATCGCGTGGACACTGAGCATGATCGAAGTTTACGTTACATGAAGCACTCCGAAACACATTCTCATTCTTTTACCAGACGTGAAGGCGGAAGCACGGTTTTGCATAGTTGGATGGTGTCATGTAGACATATTGTAGTCTGGAGGTAGTACCTCTCGAAAGACGATGAGATAGCGCACGATCTCTCATTGACTCAAATCAATTCTCCTTGAATCAGAATAGATAAAGATATTTTTTGTCTGATGAATTCACTATGGGTGGTGTCCATGGAGTACATGTGATTTCTGAGATAAATATGAAATTAGTAACAATGTGAATGAAGCAAACTTTGAAGAAAGTTGTTCATGTGGTACGCCCAGCTTTGTGAATGCTGCTACTGATGCGAACAGGCATTTTTTAAAGAATTAAGAAAATCCTAAAAAGGTTTTGACTGGAGTGTGGCTTTTACAAGTTAACAACGTTAGTAATATAAGTATTACATTTAAATTTCTTTTTGTCTATTTTTAGACCATAAACGGCAAAATAGAAAAACATAGAAAATTAATGAGGATTAGACATTTAAATTTACATGAGAGGATCACGAAAGTTGATAATATTGGAAGAAAGGTAAAATTAAATAACTGTTCATACCTGTTACATTTTTTACGGTTTATTTGTATACGTTATTTTTGGAACAGAGAGGAATGTAATTTGTGTAAGTGGATTATGTGAAGGGAAATTTATACACGCTTACATGTAGTAATGACTGTATTGAATTTTTGTATGATATGGTCATAGAAAATATAGTAATAAATACAAGGTGTTCTAGAGTTTTGCGAACTGGGCGTACAGGAATTCACGATTCTAAAAACTTCCTTATATGCCTGCATCCTTGGAACCGCTAGAGAAGAGGCCATATTACATTCATGTTATCATTTCGCTTCGCGGAGAGGATTATGTGTCACAATATCTCGGAACAAACATTCGCAACGTACTCATCCTGCAATATATCTTTGTGACATTGCATTCATGTTTATATGCGTTCCTCTTTGTCGAGTCCCTCCTTTCACCCAGGCAAACTCCGTATTTCCAGAACGCATTTGGTCGAGCGACTGTCTTTGTCGCAAAGGCGTCATGCTTACTCTTTCCGACGGGCAGGCAAACAACTGGGCAGTGGAATGAAAGGAAGCTAGTTTGTGAGTAGGTGGGCGTCTGATAGGTTGGTGGGGTAGCAGGGCGGGGCGGGCGGGGCGGGCGGGGCGGGCGGGGCGGGCGGGGCGGGCGGGGCGGGCGGGGCGGGCGGGGCGGGCGGGGCGGGCGGGGCGGGCGGGGCGGGCGGGGCGGGCGGGGCGGGCGGGGCGGGCGGGGCGGGCGGGGCGGGCGGGGCGGGCAGGGCAGAAGGGCGGGCGGGGCGGAAGGCCGGCCGGGGCGGAAGGGTGGGCGGGGCGGAAGGGCGGGCGAGCGGCAGGGCGGGCGGGGTGGTGGTGCGGGCGGGGCGTGCAGCGTGCAGCGTGACGGGAAGGGTACGAGGGGGGGTGGCAACGGGCCAGCAATCGGGAGAGCAAGTGTGCGGTAGGACGCGTAGGCAACAGGGTGGTTAGACTGTAATGTAGGTGGGCGGCTGGCCCAGCGGCCGGCCATGCAAGAGGGCGGTTGGGCAGCAGAGCGGTGGGGTGGCTCGATCATCGGGCTGGGTGGAACGGGGATAGAGCCGGGGAGGGGGGATGATGTGCGGCGATGCAGGTGGGGGAGGAGAGGGTCATTCGGGTGAGCGGGCGCCGTCATCCAGCTCCGCGGCGCTTTTAGGACCAAGCTGCGGCCTTGATTCATCTGCATGATTGAGCTCTGAGGGGTGGGATGCCGCGTTGCCCTGTAGGGAATGGAGCCGTCCTCGTAGTCTCTTCTTCTCCACATCATTTTGAAGCTGAGGCGTCGAAGCCACCTCGGAGACTTCTCGCTTGAAGTTGGTTTTCTGCGTGGATGAAATGGATAGAATGATGAACCTTTTTTATATTAACAGAATGATGCGTATTACTTTATTATGAGATAGAAGTTTGAGAATAGAGTGAATGTCTGAATCCACATTTTCCACACTCCACGCATTTTTGTGTGTAGATCATTATCATTAAAAAAATGGAGAATTCTTACAAGAATATATCACATAAATCTCTAAGTTGTTTAATTATTTCCTTATTGCAAATACGGCATAAAAGATCGTAATTGTTCATTTAATTTGTATGTTCTTTTATAACAAAATGAAAATTTACAAAGAAAATGTGTTCTTTTCATGTGCGCTGTTTAAAATAATACATTCACCTATGATATCACCAGTAAGAGAATGTGTGTGATACAAATTTTGTTAAAATATTTTTTATGATTAATTCGTCCTAGACAGTAGTAAGAATACCGATAATATCACAAGATACATCACTGCATCAGAAGATTTAGTTTGGCACAGCTTTCTCTCAATTAATATATATAAAAGCACCTTTCGCTTTTCCGGCCACCTGCCTGTCCCATCAGTTACGCACCCATCCTCCCGGTCACTCAGTCCTTCGCCCAGTCCCTCGCCCAGTCCCTCGCCCAGTCCCTCGCCCAGTCCCTCGCCCAGTCCCTCGCCCAGTCCCTCGCCCAGTCCCTCGCCCAGTCCCTCGCCCAGTCCCTCGCCCACTCCCTCGCCCACTCCCTCGCCCACTCCCTCGCCCACTCCCTCGCCCACTCCCTCGCCCACTCCCTCGCCCACTCCCTCGCCCACTCCCTCGCCCACTCCCTCGCCCACTCCCTCGCCCACTCCCTCGCCCACTCCCTCGCCCACTCCCTCGCCCACTCCCTCGCCCAGTCACTCGCCTAGTCACTCGCCTAGTCACTCACTCATCAGCCCGCCTGCTGGCCACCTCATCTGCCAACCCAGTCACCCACCTGCCTCAACCATCCGAACGCCCTGTAACCCAATCACACGGCCACGTGACCTCGACTCCCAGCAAACCCTTAGCATCCCCATTGCCCATCGTTCATTCACCATTAATTCAGTCCTCGTTCACCATCCCCACCCGCCCACTCTCCCTTCCGCGTATGGCCCCCGCCTTCCACGCGGCTGAGGCCTGGTTTCCCAGCGGTGGCCGTCACGTGCAACTGAAGGGCGCTATCGCAGCGCTCTCTCGTATTCAGCGCTTGTTAAAACCGCTCGCTCTGCGATTGACGCAGACTATCGGCAAAAGGCAATGACAGACGCGTGTCTTCTGTGTGCGGTGATACGTGCTATACCGTGACGTCGAAAAAAATGCCGACAAATGGCTTCTTACGAGAATATGCTATTAAATTGTTGATCCGGGATGAGAAATTCAATTCAGTGATAAGGAGGTCATGTCATATGCATGGGTTACTAGTATATTACATCAACCAATACAAAGGCAGAAAATAGTAGTCCACTACAAGTGATTGAGGATTTTTTTTGAATAATATCACCAAATTGATTCTTCATCGATTGTTGATCTAAAGTAGGGTAAATTGATACATGGGTAAGTAGAAATAGTAGTTCCATTCAACACAAAGTAAAACAACGTACGTTTCTCACTTTTAACACACTTCAAACTCATTTTTATAGTTTTCCACACATCATTGCCAACGATGAGGAATTGAATATCATCAACTGTGTGCAACTAGTGTTCGCGTACAACCTCTCAACAACTGTGCGGCAAGAGGGCAGATGCGACAATATAGTCTACATGAGACCCCACGTGCTACTACACGGTGAGGCATCCAATATGAGATAGTGATAGTGCGTTGCCTTATCAAACTTGTATGTGGCACTCTAGCTTTCGTATGTACAGAACTAGTACAATTATCTCATATTCCGTTCCACTGCACTTACAATTATCGTAGAACACAGACTCTAGTATATGAGTACGAGATTTTGTGTTTGCAGTCAACACGTCAATGCACACAGAAATGAGTTGGTGATGGGATGTTGTTCAGGATAAAACAGGACTTTCAACCCATACCGTAAATTAATCATATTTCTTTATTTATAAAATACAAAACCTTTACTATGTTTGATGAAACAACCACCATATATAGTCTTTTTTTTTAATTTGTTGCGTCTACACCTTGACGCAACGCCTTAAGGGGCGTTGAGCGCTTTACACTGGGGAGTAATCCTCCATTCATGTGCTTTACTTTTTTAATATTAGTCAAGTCTCGTCACGTCGCAGTCAGTCAGTGCCTTTTACCCCTTCGGCCAGGGGCTCGACGCCGTTAGATCCCGGGGTTCCTCACCGGTCACTCAACCACGAACCCGCGAGTCTCGAATGCGCTTAACCTTCGTGACTTCACGGAGCGTAGTAAACGCATTCGGCTAGTGCCGCAGTCTGCAAAACCATGTAAAGAAAGTGCACCAGGACTATCTTTCCTCACTGAGCAGAGCCAGGGCCTCGTATTAAAAATTTCATTTATGTTGGTAGCAATCAGATTACTGGGATAAGTGACGAGGACAACACATCCAGCTTCTATTATGATTGACGTCGTTGGACATAAAGTAGGTGAGTTACATTTTACAAACTCGTGCTACCAACATAATTTCTGTTACTAGCACTCTCACCTGCAAGGTGCTACTGCGGAGAGATTTTCCTCGTGCCCTGTATTTATATTGTAAAACTAATTTCGTAATCAATATGAATAAAAATGAATCGCCGAAATGTATGTAAGCGCGTACCTTCTGAAGGACTGCACCAAATTCGATAATATTTTTGAAGTGTGTGTAATCTCGTAAAATGGAAAGTGAGTGAGTGAATAACAGGCAATGACAGTTAACCTCTGTATCGTGGACGCTCTGTGTGTCTCTCTCTCTCTAATTCGAACGGGCGAACAATAACATTACAAGTCAAAAATAAGGATGTCGTAGTCAACAACAGCTGGATTGTTCCGTTTTGGCCCCTGCTTTCCAACACATTTAAAGCGCGTTGCAGTGTCGAGTACTGCAATTCGGTCAAGTCGACTAAATATGTTTGCAAGTACGTTACGAAAGGAAACGACATGGCTGTATTTGGAATTGAAGCTTCAAATAATAATACTGAAGCTTCACAATATCAGATGGGAAGATATGTGAGTAGCAATGTGGCTGTTTGGAGAATATTTTCATCTTCTATACATGGACGTCATTTCATCGTAGTCCTGGAGAATGGACAACGAGTTTATTTCACGGCATAAAACGCAGAGCAAAGAGCTGAACGACCACCAGAGACAACACTGGCAAGCTTCTCCGAGACATACGCAAGCGATCCATTTACAAGAACATTGCTTTACTCAAAAATTCCAAAATATTTTATATGAAATGCGTCATATAATAAAATCCAACGTCGGAAATAAGAACAGGTACCGGGATAGTGAATGTATATTCAACCGAAGCACTGAGGCGCATTTGCACATTTCACACAAGCAATGACGAAGGTTTTAACTTGCATTTGTTATTGATTGATTGATTTTTCGTGTTTCCGGGCGCGTCAACTGCTTTGGTTATTAGTCCCGTAAGCGTAGTACATGTTTTTCCTTGGGAGATGGCAGTGATCATCCCCCGCTGAATGGCGAGATCCAGCGCCGACCTACCGTCGGCTAGTAGGGTTTTCCCCCTACATAGGACTCTCTCACCAGCGGGGCACCGCTCCAGTCAGGACAAGCTCTAAGCTCCCGACCGGTCTCCCGGAATATGTGGTAGTGTAGTGCATGTTAGTGTAAGTGTGTGTGTAAGGGGAGAGGATATGACAAGGAAAAGGGAGGAAAGATCGCGCGCGGTCCGTGGGCCGTTTGTTTGGGTTCGGCATTCACCTGGTGTTGATCGGAGAAACCACGGAAAACTACCGATCAGAGCAGCCGGCCGCTTGAATTCTCCTCCAGACAGCGACTGAATTCGACCTAGCTGAAAAGCTAGCGTAGAAAATTCTGCCGCCGTCAGGACTCGAACCTAGGACCTCCCGGTCTGAGGTGCTGCAGTGACATCAGTTGATGCACTGAGCTACCGCTCTCGGTACATTTGTTATTAGTTAATGTTCGTGGACCAACTTCATTTGAATTTCTACGAATGATCAATGGTGAATTGTCCGCAACATATCGAGAAACTTGTCAACGTTTACATTTGCTAGAGGATGATATTCATTGGAATCACTCACTCGCTAATGCTGTTATATCGTCTACTTCACATTAAATTCAATCACATTCACTTCACATCAAATTCAATGCCGTCATAGTTTCAACGTGCTTTCCATCGAACTCATATAATTTGTGGAACAAATACAAAGGCAACATGGCTGAAGACATTTTGCATAGAGGACGTTCAACAACTACAAATGCTGAAATTAAAATTTGTCCAGAGATACACAATGAGGTATTGATATCTTTGGAGGATTTGTGCGTAATGGTGTCCGGTAAGATGTTGCACGAATTAGGAATGCCAGCGCCTAAACACCCCATGCGCGATGAATTCAATAGTGAATTTGAACGATAACGGCCATACGATAGAAATGCTTTGAGTCAATCCGTACAAAGTTAAGTCCCACTTTTAATTTAGCAGCAAAGATTGGTAAATGATTTGTAATTGAGGATTGAATTATATTTTTTTTATCTGAGAAAATTTTTTCTGCAAATATATTCAAAGGAAAGTTCATTCTGGAATGTACTCAGAGCTTCACAAACATGTCATTTTAAGAACATCTTTTGGTGTGCTGAATCAGACTTTGCTAGTATGTGTCATGAAAGAGATTTATAAAGAGCTTGTAAATGTTGAGCTGTGGCCAACATGTCTTTTTCATATTCCTTTGTAATATAATTAAAGTATTTAAATTATTTTTGTAACATTTATGAAGTCTAAAGAGTTTTCTTGTTCATAAGAATTACTAGGTAGACTTTTGTTTACAAACTTTCATCATGAAAACAAGAGACTGCCATTATTTAAATGACATTGTCTACCAACCATTGTAACCAAAAATTGTAAGTTTTACTATGTAAATGGCCGCACCTACTGTCGGCAACTGTAATAGGTAAAGCCTGTTATACAGTTTCAATAAATAAAAAAAATAATTCAACAGCATAAAACTGCTTACGATACGATAATGAAAACAGTAAATGTTGGCAATAGAGGAATTTCTTTTACTCGATGCACTCGGCGGAACTGGTAAAACATTCTTGATTTCATTAATTTTAGATGCAATTCGGGCACAAAGTAAAATAGCACTGGCATTAGCATCATCTGGTATCGCTGCTTCATTGTTAGAAGGTGGACGAACAGCTCATTCTGCGCTCAAACTGTCATTGAATTTGCAAACAATAGATGAACCGACGCGTAATATAACCAAAACATCACCAATGGCAAAAGTGCTACAAAATTGTAAATTCATAATTTGGGATGAGTGTGCGATGGCGCACAAAGGAGTATTAGAGGCACTCGATCGAACATTTTGAGATTTGCGTAGCGATCAGAACTTCTTCGGAGGCGCAATGAGTGTGATGGCTGGAGATTTTTGCCAAACGCTACCAGCCATTCCCAGTTCAACATCTGCTGATGAAATAAATATTGCTTGAAGACATCAAATTCCTGGATATACGTGAAAAATCTCAAGTTAATCACGAATATGCGAGTGTCGTTACAAATTGACACGTCGGCGGAAGTGTTTTCAAATGCATTATTAGACATTAGCAATGGGAAACTTTCTGTCGACACTTCTACTGGTCTCATTTCGTTTTCACCAAAGTGTTGTCTATTCACTATATCAAAGGAAGAATTAATATCGAAAATTTGCCCAACTATTGGTGTAAATTATAAAACCATGTTGAGCGAACGAGCCATTTTAGCAGCGGAAAATAAGGATGTAGATGATTTAAACATAAAAATTCAGAGTTAAATTGATGGATAAATGCATTCATTTAAGTCGATCGATTCCATTCCAAATGAAGTAGTCAATTATCCAACTGAATTCCTAAATTCATTGGATTTGCCGGGATTACCGCCACACAATTTACAGATGAAGGTTGGCTCTATGATAATAATGTTACGCAATATGAATCAGCCAAATTTGTGCAACGGAACGAGACTCGCTGTAAAAAAAATTATGAAAAATTTGATTGAGGCTATTATAATCATAGATAAATTCAACGCCGAGAATATGCTTATTCCAAGAATACCATTAATGGCAGCTGACTTTCCTTTTGAATTTAAACGTGTACAGTTTCCAGTGCGCCTTGCATTCGCAATGACAATTAATAAATCTTAAGGTCTGTCGTTAGAAATGTGTGGAATAAACCTCGAATTGCCGTGTTTTTCGCATGGGCAGTTGTACGTTGCTCCAGAGTCGGGAAAGCATCAGCGCTATTTGTTTTTCTCCGGAAGGAAAAACGAAAAATATTGTACAATAAAGACATTACAATGATTATGGTCGAATATGAAAATTAAACCTGCGCAATATTTTAAGCGTGCTCTGCTGCATTCGAGAAAAAAAAATTGAAGAAAAAATTTGGAGTCGTTTATGAGAAACAAATTATAAGTTGCGTCAAATTCAAGCGAAAATCATTTAAAGCTACTATTTTTTAAAAACTTATTTTTTAGAATATGTTTCATTTGGCAAAAAAATACTTAAGTTTTGGATTGTTAATTTTTTGCAACTTTCAAAAATACAGAAAGTTCACTGAAAACGAGACGTCTGTCAATTCTTGTATTGCTCTATCCATTGAAATAATTTAAAGAAAAAATTACTCGTGGTTTTTGTACAAATAATTTGTTTTTAATATTGCCTCTATTTCACGTGAAAACTCATATTACAGAAATTGTACATGAAATTTGTTCAAGATCTCTCTTTGAGCAACATATGTAATTCAGATAAGTATCTCGGATCGTCAGTATTGTAGTTATAGGAAGATGCCAAAATAATTTGGAACTTAAGCCAAAGTCAAGGATGTCAACAAAAATAAGGACTCCACTATCTTTAAGTGTTTTGCTCCACACAATCCAAGGACAACGTTTAATAAAAAAATTGGATTCATTTTTGAGAAAATTTTGAAAATGTAATTGAGGTAAAATGTCAAGTTCTCTCTCCCAAATCATAATATCCGTTTTGAACTCGCAGATCCTTCAGGCTGATCGGGGAATATAAAGTTTAAAGAAATTCATGTGAACTGTTCACGGGCTAGCGTTGACCACAGCCCAAAGGATAGACGGACGTTTTGCCGTCAGTATATTTTGGTATGAAGGACCCACAAAACATGGATTCTGACTACACCGTGTGTCAGAGGAAGTCATTTGCTATAGTGCGTCCAGGCATTTGATTGCAGAACAGGACTTATGGAGAACGGCGTTGCCACTTCTCTTGAGCACTTACATGCAACACTCACCATGCTGTGTTCTCGGATTGACTTGAAATTTTGCTAACGTGTTCATCACCTTTTAAAATTCATAATTATTTATTTTTGTGTACTAAGCAAAATTGCAAGTTGCTGGCAAACAGGTGGCCTAAATTAATTCAAATTTAGCGCCATACTTCGAATTAAATCATTTATAACAATTCCTTGGTGCTAATTAAACGCAAAGGGTATACATTACGCAAAGGGTATACGTCCTGCGTTGGACTTGCAAACTGCTTTGAAAGTTTGAACTGCTTTCGAAGACGCTCGCAAGATTGCGCCAGATACTGGGAAACAGCGATAGGAGACAGCATTTCGTATTGTGTTAAGTTGTAGCCTAACACATGCTCACAGAAGCGGATGCACAATACGTGCAAAATGCCTATCACAATTGAATTCTATATAATTTATGCTAGATGGAACTGCGTACACAATAGAGACATGTAGAATGTACGACGTACATTATTCATAACCTTACAGGCAAAAAGCAAACTAACTATACTGTTAATAAATCAACTGTAATTTTAGCTCTAATGAAATGGTGCACACATATTTCTGTACATGAATGTGTTATCTGTTCTGTAGCCCTGATGAAGGCCACATATATGACGGAATCGTCGGCAATGTAAAGTGTCTTTTTTCTTTCCTATGATCTAAACTCAATAAATATTTGACATATAATTAAAATGTGACAAGAATCATCGAATACTCTTACTAATACTCTATAACACTTTAAAATTGTATTAGTGTGTGGGTTTTACATAGTGTTGTACAAGCTGGCGAAATGTTGAGAATGTTTTGTGCACTCGCTTCCAACATTGGATGTCCCGCGAAAGGGGAGCTGTATTCCCACGGAAGACATATCGACATCTCTGGCTTTAAATAGATGGCTTAATATAAGAAATCAAATATTTTTTATAAAAAAATGAATTGAATTATTATGTGTAATAAAATAGACCTTTAAATGAGAATTAAAATTAAATATCAATAGCAAAAGAAGTTCCTCTCTATGTGAAATATTGATTACCCATTAAACACTAACGAGGCTTAAATTATTTTGCGCGAATAACATCGATATCAAGAGCAATATTGCTAATCTTAAGTCTCAAGTCATTTTACACGTAAAATTTATTCACTTTTTAAATGTAAAATGAAGGAAAAATTCCCATTCACGAAGGTGATATGGATGGTATCAGATAATTCAAAGCTTTGTGTAAACAATCTATAATATTCTTTTCGAGCACCCAGCTAAAAATTCATCACATCTTTGCATCCGAAAGCACATTTTGAGACAGTTACTGGTTGAATTACTTTGGTATTAATATTCTTGACTGTAAATTTCCTAATTATTTTTTAGGTATGTTTAAATGCATTGCACTGTTTTTAGTAAGTGAAATTAAAAAATAAATACTCTAATTTTCCTTCCACATCACCAGTTGAGAATCGCTGAGAAGTGTTCAAGATCACTAAAGGACATGAGATGTTTGTTCTGAGCGCACTAAATATTGTTTTTATTACCGTCCAACTTCAGAATCATGATTTACACAGACATATGGTTGGCCTTATATCAAAATTTGGACTTCCTGTTTCATTTCATTCGCTGGATGTTTCTGCTTTTCTTCCATTATAAAAAAGTTTGTCTCATAGTGAAAATTTAAGAACGTCAAAATATAGAAGTAAACACTTCGCTATTATTTATAATTAATTTATTCGAAACGAAACCATCAAACTTAATTACAAAAGAACCATCACATTTGTAAGAGTTCTGAAAATAAGTAGTGAAAAACTCAATTATTTAAAATCAACTCAATTGAAGCTATCGTTGAGTAAACATGTTAAGTAGTTGTGCGTGAATTAGGATGGACAAGCCGAATAACCCCAAGCCTCTTGAATTGGCAACACATCTTGAGGTAGGAAGGGAGAGTTTATGTAAAATTCTGTTGGATAGAGAGGGCAATACTCCATAAGGCTCCGTGCTGCAATCAAATGTTTGGATGCACAATACATACATAAACAGTATTTATCCACTTTTTCGTTCCAGGACCCGTCAATACGACTTTTTCTGTACAAAAACTGCCGATTTCTGCCACACGATTAAAATACTTCCTCTTTATGACGTATCTTGTAATAGAAAGTGAAAATGATTATATTAATTTTATAAACATATTTAAAATTATTTATTTATTATTTTTGGAACATAACTGAAGCTTTCAGTGTACTTCATAATTTATCGACCGTTTTAAAGAATTTATATAAAATACCCCCGTGGGCATGAACATTGCCTTTCATGCATTTGTTGCATCGCGAATAATCTCGTGAATAAATTACTTTCCATGGTAGATCCGAGAAATACCCTGAAGAAGACGAGTCACATCAGCTTTATATAAAATATGCTATACTGCTATACAGTGTGCGTTCCAAAGACAAATATATATATATATATATATATATATATATATATATATATATATATATATATATATATATATATATATATTCAATGTAGTACAATAATAACAGATAAAAATTTCTGAACGAATTGTTTTCCCATGTCGACGAATCCAAAATGAAAACCCTTTTGTTTTTTCAAAAATTGATATTTTTCATTTTCAAGCAAACATACACATGAACATCTTTCTCATCATTTTTTTAATTAAACATTGCAATTTCCAGAGATAAGAATCGACCTATTTTTCCAGAATTACTTATTTTGTAAAAATAAAGAAATATATTAAAGAAAAAACAGTTATTTCCTTTTGTTGATGATTACAAAATAGGTTAGAGCTTATTACCAATTTCCAACTCGGGAAAAAACAATGAATGAAACACGTAAATTAATTGAATATAGATTAAACACTTAGTCCCATAATTGCTTCCGTTTAGTATTCCGCGTTATTACCACGTTTGAAATTAAAATGGCGCGAATCGCTGGGCTTCATATTGCAAATGAGCTTTCGGTTCTCTCGCTGAAAGGGGAGATTAAGGTATGCAGCGTACCCGAGTTTCTGGAAGTTGGAGCGGAAAGTGAGCTGAGACTGCGCGAACCAGCCCGCTGGGGTGAGTGACACGGAGGCGAGGTTGCCCTTTGTGCAAGGGAGCAGTGCAGCCAAAAGGTGACGTCACCGCGAAAGGGCAATGCCTTTTTGTTTTTTTGAAATCTAATTCTGTATCGACGAAACAAGGATAGAATTCCAATAGTTTCCTTTTACATGCAATTTGTGCTTGCTGTTTGTGAAACGTTTCTAATATCTACTTAAGTTAAGAAGTAAAATGAACTTTTCTAGTCAAGGAGTATTTGAGCAGATGAAGTACTAAAACAATTGCACATCAACTGAGTGTATTTTCGGGTTCGACACTCAAGTTTCGTAGAAGGTAAAGTACTACAGGATATAAGTTAACCCTAGCACTACCAAGTTATTTTTGGTAACGTGCTTTACCAATCATGGGCCAAAAGTGCCCATATGTTTAACTCATTGTTTTATCTATAATATTGTAATTAGATATATTTGTCTTGTGAACATAAATAATCTATAATGTAATTACAGCGATTTTATTAAGTACACATTGTTATTTAAGAATCAAGGTAATTAAAATAAGTGTTGGATAATCTTGTTGTACAGTGTTAAGTTTCAATGTTCATCATTACTTCAATAATATCTTGATTTAGACCACTATCAGTCAACCTAATCCTTTTCAACACTAAGTACAGATTAAATACAACCCACAAGTACAAACAGCTGCACTGTATTGCTTCGACAATGGATGACGACCCCTATAGTGTTTCCAAACGAAATCAATACCCTTCATATATTTTTCTCTTTCATTCAGGCGTATACAAAAACCTTTAGATGGCCATGGACGAAAGAGTAACGTTTCTTGAGGACTTGAAATAGAGATTGAGTATATGATAAAAGTGAGGGATGATTTTCAAATACGAAAATAATTTTTTTTTTTCATCAGCATTAAAAACGACCTTTTCTGTTGCAAGAAATCGTTTATTAAAGGGCATAAGATGTGTATTATCATTTTACGGCACGAGTAATTGCGTCATCACACATTCAGACAATCGCAGCAAGAGAAGTAAGTAGGTAGCAATATCTGGAATAACCGACCACCAGTTTCTCGCACAGATGTTAAATCCCCGAGAAGTTACTAAAAATTTCTTTCACAAAATTAAGTTTGATTCTTTTATAAATTTATGATGCTGTTATACAGAAAAATAGCGAATGCAGCTCGTTTATAATGTTGTTTTATTGCATTCGTACAAATTTGGAAACTCGCTCCTAATGTCGCTCGTCTTCAAAACATGTACTCATGCAATAAACCTTAACATTATAAACTAATTGCATAAACTACTATTTCTGTGACCTGCATTGGGAAGAATATATTTTTTACAAACGTGTCAAAATAAAAATGGTATGTTTCAAGAACATTATGTGATGTGGAAATGTCTTTTACAGAATGTACACATATTAAACATTCTCTGTGTTTTTCTTAATGCAAATCAAATTTTGCAAAAGAAGGATAATACTTTTTTTTTATTTTCATGTACCATCTTTCTATACATGGCAAAGAGATGTGAATGTCATTGCCAAGTTAAATGTTTTTGTAACCAAACAATGCATATTTTAAACATTTCTGTGCATATTTCTACATTTTTGCGGCATATCTGCATGTTTTTTTAGGACTAAAAGCTTGCAAAAGTTTCCAATGTTATTCATTTCACTGATGATTCGATTCTAAATATTGAGTTATTTGGTGTATGGAATCTGATTCGATCGATGGGCATATGCGCCAATCCCGTTTCACCTAAAAAGTTTCTATCAGGCTTAGGATATACAGAGTCTGACTATAGCGAAGGCCAATCTTCATGCAGTTCACAATTCTTTGACCATGGACCTCTCCAATCACTCGTTTTCTTGTAGTGTGCTTCTTTACGTTACGATATGACAGATAATCTAGACTGTGCGTCTACATGCATAATAAACAATGTTTTTATGTACTATATACGCCAGTACATATTTATGTAACGTCACTTACTTGTAAAGGGAATTATTGAAAAAGAAAATGATTGAAAGTTAATTGTTGTGATATGTTGTGGTCCGATGAAAATGTGACATCAAACATGAAAAATTACAAGATTGTCAGGAAGATAAAATATAATTCAAAAAAATAACCTACAAAATAAATGTTGTATGTTATTGCAACTGAAAGAGAAAACGCAAAATGACAGACTCCTAATTTTCCATCGTGCTCATGCTAGGTCTCGATGATGACCCTGTCCCACGCTCTCATGTTCGTGCTAAAAGTACACCGACCTTCCTTACTTTATGAAGTACCTAGCAAGGCAGCAGTAGTGGGTGTTTACTCATTAAACTGTCCTGAATAAATAATACTTTTAATATTCTTAAATGGCGACATTCGCGCAAAGTAGATGAAGAGGCCGCATAAATTCCTCCCGACATGAGGCTGCGCTCAACACAAAAAACTTAGTCAGCGCGCCCTCGAGAGTCCGCTTGCATAATGCACGGAGTGTCACCGCCGTATGCATTTTTAAGCGTTTAATCTGAGTGCACAAACGGACACGGGCGACAGGGAAGGTTCCCCGACCGCGGATAGAATGCAGGTCGAAAGGGGGCTCCTGGGGGGGGGAGGACTAAGACGGAGGGGGTGAGGTGCGAGGGGAGGGAGGAGAGGAGGGGGGAAGCAGGCGTCGGTGGCAGAGTTTGTTTCGGCGCCTGCGGAAACTTTGCTCCTTGCTTCCAAAACAAAGAAAGCGGCCTCCGCCCCGCCCCCGTCTCTCCCGCTCATCCCTGCCTTCCTTCCTTCTTCCAGAGCGTCAGCCCGTGTGTCCGTGCTAACTTGCTGTCTTAACCTGCACAGCTGACGTCCCGAACCACGCCCGCTAGACACTCCCCAACTTTCGGGCATCGCAGCTGCAGTCGTTTTGGAGGTTTCCCCCTTACCCACCCCCTCACCATCGCGCGCTGCGGTTTTTGTTGGAGGGGCGGTGATTTTGTTGGAATACTTAATGAAGCTCCTCACTCTCTGCGGGGGATGGGTGTTGTTGTTTCGGAATCAAGTGATTACGCTCACAACCTTAAGGCCCGTACTCGAGGGCTAACATTGTGTTAGGTTGGACGAAGTTCTGTTAGAGTGTTTTTTAAAATGTTCGCTTGAGAGTAAGTTATCCAAGAGTGTGCATTATGCAACCCATATATCTTTCCAGTGCCAAGCTTAGCGTGGTTTACAATATGCCCTCAACCAAATTCAATTTTTTCCAATGGAAATGTTTTAGATTAACCTCTTTATACACATGTCATGAAAAATAAATACCAAATGTGAGCTAAGAAATCAATAAGTAACAAAGAAACGAATAAAAATAGCATACAATTTACGCCTTTAAAAAAGTTTTAAACTCTTCTAAAATTGTGTGTATTATCTTTTTATTCATAAATATTATAAAAAATCTATTTGTTCTGTAACTTCTCCACGTTTTAAGAATTTTGAGTTCATTATTTTTCTTAAAATTAAATTCACTTGAATTGAATTGTATTTAGTAGAAATATATATACCAGTTTTGAAAATACAAAGTTGGTCATGTTTTTATAAATTACAAAATACTGATGCACTAACATAAAGAAACTAACGTACATTTGCTCATTTTTCAAAATATTGTATTTAAAAAAGAAATGTTATCAACGACATAGTTTTTTAAATAATCTATTCTTAATTATATGCTTAATGAGGGTAGAGGTCTGTCAAATCCAAATTCAATTCCATTACATTCTATCCTTAAGTAATTGGAAATAAAGGAATCCGTGAAGAGGTCCTTTCGTATCTAAGGAGAGGTATAATTTTAGTTCCTACGTTCATTTTCAGGGAGGCAAAGCGCAAATCTGGAATTAAGATAAGCTCTTTCATAAGAACGTTACATTACTTTCCCAGGCCGATTTAAGTCGCGACGATTTATGTGGCTCTACAGAGCTCTGGAGGGTTGGTGACTATTATCTTAGGCTTAAGGAAAATGTGGTGTCCTAAAAAAGGAATCAGGAGTGCAAATAAATGCCGGTAAAATACTTACAAATTAATCTCTTTTTCCAAGAATGTTTATGAATACGTGTTTGTTTAACTGGCTTTTTTACTAACATGGTATGTTCATTAATATAGCCAGTACGAAGTCTAGAACAATTTTGTGTCACCAACCTTATTGGTTTCACTAGGTCTACAATTTATAAATGTATTATTTATTTGATATAAAACCCTTAAAATTTGTTTTATTCTTATGGAGAAGAAGTAAAATCTGTACAAGTTTTCTTGAGCACGCTAGTTCTCTCATCTACTACATTTAGTTGAATAATGGAAAAAGCCATTTGACCATTTTCGGCGCAGTATTTGTTAAACAAGAAATATCCGTCCTAGTATAATGGAAAAAATAGTTCCTTCGGCAAACGGGGTAAAGATTTTATTTAGTAGAACTGTAAAACAAATATCTATTCCTCACTCTACCGGTATCTTAGCAAACAAGAAATGAAGAAAACGTGTTCGTAAATTGAAGCTATATTTACTGTGCAGAATCAGAACTATTGGTTATCTCAGCACTGTCTCCATAACGGGCAAAAGATACTGAACGATAAACTTGATCGAGACGGGGGAATTGACATAGAAGCTGAGTTAAAATTATTTTAGTCTTCTAGAATTATACAATGTAAATGGAACTAGAGCGGTGACAACGTCCAACAAGAATTGCAATACCGCAACAATTTAAGGTGAAAATTTGAATTATCTACAGTTTCATACAGCATGCTTATATGGGCATGCCAAACAGATAAAGGTGCAAATATGTGTTTTACATAAATTTAACACTATTTCATGTCATCACAAAATTATAGATGAAATAAAATGGTTTTATAAATTACTTTGTCAATTTCTTCTGAAGCTGATAGAATTGTTACAATAACAAAATAGAATGGTCGAGAGAGCTTTTTTTTGGACTTTTTGTATTCCAAGCTGCAAATTAATTCTACACAGTTACTTTCATTGACGTTACAAAGAAGTTGTTTCCAAATATTTTTATTCCATATGTTTAGAATGCAATACAAATGTCAGCTCTAACATCAGTTACAGCTCGTAATGTGTGTGTAAAATATTGTTACTACATACCTAAATACACTAGCATTTAAATTGCATGAGAAGCAAATAAAGTATCCGAGCTGGTAACTTAAGAAGTGTATTTGAACTTGGTAATTAACTTATTGTTGTAGTAGAAGTAATTAGGTGTTGATGAAAAATGAATATAAAAGTCGTATTTCTAAAGATAGAGACAGTATTAAGTTGAATTTAACACTTTAAATATCCGCTTTCGTTCTACGTAGATTTTCAGGCGACACAGTAATTTCATTTCCAAAACAGGCAATTAAGTCTGTCAACGAAAACCGATTAACTCTGCTCTTGCATCAGAATTGCATCTGCTCATCGGTGGCAAGGGCACAAGAGACTGATTTTCCACTGTTCTCTTGTTGATTGGTCGCTTATTCTTCAGCGAGGACTGTGGGTGCAGCGAGGACGTATTTCACCAATCGCTCACGTTGCTGCAATTAAGGCTTTCGTGCACCTCGTTACCGTAGCTGGCTCCGGACAAAACTCCGTCGCGGAATGATTATGTCTGTTAATGCGTGTCCTCTAATCAAGTAGCTGAAACGAGAACACTGGGTGACTGCAAAAGAACCAGTAGTCCCTGCAGAACATGTTCTAAATTCTAGGACACATAAATTTACCTCATCCGAAACAGGTAAGTTTCATCCTATCTATAGTAAAATTACTCAAAACCTTGGCGGTTTTCATTCTTGATTTTATATCTGTAAATAAAGTACGTATTTTAAACCCATATTTCTTATTTTTAAAGAAAAATAAATAAATGTAAAATGTATCACATTAATGTAAAAAGTCATTGGAAATGGTCATTCATTGAAGAAGTTCTTACTTTTCTATTTATCTTCCAGCAAAAATGATTATTACATTTTCAGTTATAGAGAAACAAAAAATACGTCTAATTAATTTGATACCATGATATTCAATTCTCCATTATATATCTTGTCAGTGGTACAATTCACAAGTAAATGCAACTCTACTATAGTATAGGGAGCCTTTTAAGGCAGAAATATCATCCATTATATCTGCAATTTAGAGAAAACCTTATTAGAATTTTTCATCGCCACGAGTCACTCTGATTTAAGAATTCCCTTACATAAAATTCTCGACATGGCGATTCATTCATTGTGATGAAACATTCGACATTTTGTGATTTATTGCTGATATTTAAAAAAAGTAAAGGCACAATTTGAAAGACATATTTCCAATGAAATGTCGATTCTGATGGATTGTCAGTTCTAGTTTATTCTACCTCGTGTCTGAAATTACAATCACGTTTTTTGAAACCATGTTACTGAACTAGCTCTTACAATGCATAATCTCTCTGTATTAATCACAATTTTAAATACCAGTGTAGAAAATAAATATTTTCTAATACCCAACTTACTCTATTACAAACATAGTTACTCGAACAACAAATGAGTAATAACATGCATATGTTCAAAAGGTAAGCGCCTCTGACCGGGAGGTCCTAGGTTCGAGTCGTGACGGCGGCAGGAATTTCGACATTAGCTTTTCAGCTAGGTCGAATTCAGTCGCTGTCTGGAGGAGAATTCTAGTGGCCGGCTGCTCTGATCGGCAGTTTTCCGTGGTTTCTCCGATCAACTCCAGGAGAATACCGGAGCAGTACCCTAAGAAACGGGCCACGGACCACGGCGATCTGTCCCTCCTCTTCTTTGTCCTATCCTTTCCCCTTACACACACACAATAACATGCACTACACTACCACATATTCCGGGAGATCGGCCGGGAGCTAAGAGCTTGTCCCGACTGGGTGCGGTGCCCAGCAGGTGGGAGAGTCCTGGCTAGGGGGAAACCCCACTAGCCGACGGTAGGTCGGCGCAGGATCTCGCCATCCAGCGGGAGAAGATCTCCGCCTTCTCCCGAAAAAAAACATGCTCTACACTAACGGAACTAATGACCAAAGCAGTTGACGCGCACGGAAACACGAAAAAATCAAAATCAAATCAAAATATGTTGAAAAGGTAAAATGTAGATTTGATTAATTGGTTTCGTAAAACAACCGAGACACACTCAGATTTCAAATGAAGTTCTTCTATTATGGAGGTAGGGTAAAGGAGACCTCGGAATCCGACGTAGCGCGTGAGCAAGTGAATCCGCGAAGGGACACATTTTACTCCAACATTCATTGTTCCGCAATGGGTCTCCACTCCGACAACACCCCGAACTCCCGGCTGCAGCCGTTACTAATGTGCGCGCGGAGAGGGCCTGGAAGGGAGACGAAGGGGACAAAAACGCCACCGCCGGCGCGAATCGGCCCGCGGCGAGGGGAGGACGGGAGGGGAGGACGGGAGGACAGCGCGACGGCGATAGCGCGAGGACGGTGGGTTAATTTGTCCGGGGACGATCGCCCTGGCGAATTAAGCGCTCTCCACCGGCTTCCCCGCGCGGTCATTCGCGCCACTTGCCTCCCGTGCCACGCCCCGCTCCGCCCAGCCCGTGGTAAGCCCCGCGCGGCGCTTCGCGTCCAGCCTCGCGACCCGCACCGTGTTCCGCCCCACACCTGCGCTCCTTCCCACCTTGGCACGTCCCGCCTCGCGCCCCACCCCGCGCCCCAGCCCGCCCCCACACTCTCTTCGCGCTTCGCCTCACTTCGGTCCGTCCGGCCCAGCGTTCCGCCTGATTTGCCACCGCGTCTCCGCCAATTCCCGCTCAATCGTGCCACGCTCTGCGCCTTGCGCCCAGCGCCTCTGCCCAGGGCCCTTGCCCAGGCCCTTGCCCAGCGCCTCTCCGCAGCGCCCCTGCCCAGCGCCCCTGCCCAGCGCCTCTGCCCAGCGCCTCTGCCCAGCGCAACTGCCCAACGCCTCCGCCCAGCGCCCCTGCCCAGCGCCTCGCCCTCGCTCCCCCCCCCTCCACACTCTCCCAGGGCTCCATTCCACCTCGGTCTGTATCTTCTCGCGTCCCGCCTCTCCCCATGCCACGCTTGACCTCCAATGTCCCTCCCGCCCCGAGACCCGCCACGCGTCTCACCCCCTGCTCACCTCCCTGCTCACCTCCCTGCTCACCTCCCTGCTCACCTCCCTGCTCACCTCCCTGCTCACCTCCCTGCTCACCTCCCTGCTCACCTCCTGCTCTCACCTCCCTGCTCACCTCCCTGCTCACATCCCTGCTCACCTCCCTGCTCACCTCCCTGCTCCCTCCCTGCTCACCTCCCCGCTCACCTCCCCGCTCACCTCCCCGCTCACCTCCCCGCTCACCTCCCCGCTCACCTCCCGCTCACCTCCCCGCTCACCTCCCCGCTCACCCCCGCTCACCTCCCCGCTCACCTCCCCGCTCACCTCCCCGCTCACCTCCCCGCTCACCTCCCCGCTCACCTCCCTGCTCACCTCCCTGCTCACCTCCCTGCTCACCTCGCAGTTCACCTCGCGGTTCAACTCGTCCCTCGCACCGCCCCCGTCATCACAATACCCCGTCCCCGACCCCACCATACCTCTCATCCCATACCCCCCTCGCACTCTGCCTGGTGTCCAATCTTGCACTCTGCCTCGTATCCCACCTCACTCCCCCCTGCACTCCTTGCCTCGCACCCCACTTCGAGCCAAGCTAGGCCTCGTGTCTCACAACGCCCCGTACCCGAAAACCCTGTCCCATGATCTCTCCCGCGGCGTCCGCTTATCCCGCTCCGTGCCTTATGTCCCGCGGTCACCACCCTCCACTTCGCGCCCCTTCCTGCTTCTCTTGCCCCTCTCTCCTACCCCAAGTATCCTCCGCCCCTTGCCCCAAACTCCGGTCCCCTCCCGGTTCACTGCACCACAGCTCTCGGACCACCTCCAACGAAGCGCTGTCACCAGAACCTTTGCCTTTTACCCGCACCCACACTCCCCTGCAGTTCTGAACCTCCGTTGCATCAAACCCGGAACTCGCACTTTTCGCGCCGATTGCCGTAAACTGTTCCCTCGTGAGCTCTTGAGTCCACAGGTCCGTTTCCTCCTCGAACCCTGAACCCCGATCCACGACACCACATCCAGTACCCTTGCCTCCACCCGCCTCTTCGCTCCCAACACGTATTGAGTGCCTTCCTCAACAAAAATTCTCTGTCACGTTCTGCTCTTTATCAAGTCACCTCTCTTTATCTCGCATGTTACCGATAGCGGTGACTCAGTACATCAACTGATGTTACTGTAGTGCCTCTGACCGGGAGGTCCTAGGTTCGAGTGTTTGCTGTCTGGAGGAGAATTCTAGCGGGCGGCTGCTCTGATCGGACGTTTTCCGTGGTTTATCCGATTAACACCAGGTGAATGCCGGAGCAGTACCATCACAAACGGACCACGGACCGCACGCAATGTCTCCTTTCTCTTCTTTGGCCTATCCTCACTCTTTACACACACTAAAATACACTACACTACCACATATTCCGGGAAACCGGTCGGGAGCTTAGAACTTGTCCCTGGTGGGGCGGTTCCCTGCTGGTGGGAGAGACCTGGTTAGGGGGAAACCCTACTAACCGGCGGTAGGTCAGCGCCGGATCTCACCATCCAGTAGGAGAAGATCACTGCCACCTCGCAATGAAAAAACTTCCATTACACTTACGGTACTAATGACCTCAGTAGTTGATACGCCCGGAACTACGAACAAGCAATCAATCTTGCATGTTCTGCGCATACCCACTTATCCACTCTGTGATGTGTCTTATCCACTCTGCAATGTTTTTCAATAAGTCATTTTTCAAAAGTCTCACAGCCTAACATCACACCCCAACGACTCACATCGAAGCATCTTACACTCCTAAATTCCTGCGTCCCCACTTCCCTTTTTTCCTCTCCCTCTGTCGTCTCGCCTCATCTTCGATGTCACTGTGCAACGTCTTCTCCCTTTACACCAGCTTTAATTATGTCTCAAGCCATCTCTGCCATGTCTCTAGTTTCGCTGCGCCCTGCAGCCCTGCAGTCTCCGACCCCAAACACCTCCCTTTGCGCGTTCCACAATCCTCTTCTCATTCCCATTCGGGGTCATTCCCACCCACCCGTCACCTCCCCCTTCCCGTCACCCCTCTCCCGCCCCGCCCCCTCCCCGCCTTCATTCTCCAGCGCGTCGCCGCCACCGGAAAGGCCGGTGGCAGCCTCTGGCGCCGAGCGGTAATGAAATCTACGCCCTTGGACGTAATTTATGTAAAAGTGCTCTTGCGAAAGTACAATTAATTACAGAAACCAGGCTCGCCGCGTAATGCGAAAGTTGGGCAGCGGTTATATCTGCATATGTACACATACACTTGAGCATATAAGCGAGTGTCGTCTGCCTTCGCGCGTCGGAGAGGACGGGGGAGGACGGGGGAGGACGGGGCAGGACGGGGGAGGACGGGGGAGGACGGGGGAGGACGGGGGAGGACGGGGAAGGGCGGGGGAGGACGGGGGAGGGCGGGGGAGGACGGGGAATACGGGGGAGGACGGGGGAGGACGGGGGAAGTCGGGTGGTGCGCGGGAGTTGCCGGCGCAGTACGCGGAACAGTCGTTTGGTCCGACTCCGTCACAGAGGGGCAGATACGCCCCTGTCACAACCGTCGCAGCCGCTTTGTCCCCCATCGTCAAATACGACCGTCGCTTTACATTGCGTTCGCGCGACGGTGGCGCAGTTAAAATTCCACTGCTCCAGTTGAGTGACCTCTGGCGCTCGGCTTCCTTTATGCTGCGTCTCGCAATGTATGTGTGATTCCTGCTTTTAAAGTACTACTGTTATTTCAATTAATTTTTGGATTTACTGATCTTATCCTTCTATGTTATATTGATACTCATTTACTGTTTTACATTTACAAATGTCGGTTTCTCCGTACAATCACTGCTGTGAGAGTTTTCATGAGCGCCAGATTTTTCTTTGTACAACCACTACTGTGACAGTTTTCAAGAAAGTCAGATTTCTCTTTGACGACGGTAGAGACCAACTATACATGTTGACAAAGACTACACCGAGCCGTGTTCACCGTCTCTGTACTCTGTTAAAATGTCATCAAGTCAAAATTATGCCTACACTCATTATAAAAAAGAAAAACTACATTAGTTCCTTTCTACGAGCTTATTGCATTTCATACTATCAAGATATTTAACGTTTGTACGTGATATTTATATGCAAGCAACTACATTTAACATGTTCAAAACAACTTTTGAACAAGATACAAACACTGCAATTCTTCTTCCTGGTTCTAACCGATTTGATGATGCATGGAGAACGGAATTTATTGTAATAAAAAATGCAAAATAAGTACGTCTATGTGTATTTAGCTTCTCCAAAACATGTGAGAAAAATATAAACTCTGTAAAATAAAAATTAATTTCTGTTTTCTAAACTGCTTTTTACAAACATTTTCTGATTATAGAATGTCGCCGAATAGACGTAAACATGAGTTCAGAGCAGCTAACGTAGGTTCTACCTGTACAGAACTAATTGTGCCTTTCTCCTAACTACGTATAAGAGCTTTATTCGAAATATTAAATACATTCGAAGCGTATACAATGTTTGCGAGAAACCGGTGTTCAATTGAATAGTATTACCATGTAGCCAGTAATGAATATCGGGGGCGAGGGTAAAAGAAAATATTCTCCCCTCCCCAATTTTAACAACTCAATAAGACAATGATCTGTACAAAATATCTGTCAGTTTTCGATCGAGTAACAAATGTGCTGTTTGAAACAGGAGCAAGCACGTGTTTGAAATTACTTCTGCTTCACAAACAACCGCTCACTCTTGACCACCAGTTCGCAGTTTTAAAGACTCAGGGACGAAGGGGGATTAATGAAAATCCATTGACATTTGACAATTCCGTTGACAATGTATGGGGCAGATAAAGTGGTCATAGAAGAATAGTAGCGTTAGTTTGCTTCAAAGAAAGGTTATTCCGAACTACTTATAGCAAACGTGCATCTGAATTCTTCCGTTTGAACGTACAAATACATAAAGTGTAACGAAACATGCAGTAATTGGTAAAAATATGTAAAAATATATAATTATACCAAAATATGTAAAAATGTGTAAAATAAAAATAGTGCTGATTCATTCATATTGTTTTGTAAACTCTGAAATATACTATTGGATCCTAATATATTGTTCATGAGAAAAAATATAATTACATGAAAATCCGTTCTCTAATGAAAAGCAGTTCGAGAACTCTAGCCACACTCACTACTATTGCCATTCATTGGCTCCCTGATGCATCTTAATGTTGGAAATTCATCACCGTATCCTCAACCTCCTTCCACCTTCCATCTCTGTTTGCTCATCAGCGAGAGCTCAAATTGCGGCAAGCTCACGCAAAACAGCGGAACGGAAGGGAATTATGAGCGGTCTCCGTGTTTTGTTAATAAACGGACTGTTTAAACAAAGTTAGGGAATGACCGCGTCCCCTTCAAACTCGGCACTCAAAACGACAGAGAGATTGCTCAGCGTAGCGTAGCGGAATGCTGGTGAAGTTCCGGTTAACCGTGTTCCATTGTCAGCCTCTTGAGACTGGAGAAAAATTGAGCAACCCCCACGTCATTTCTACTGATTTTGTGCTTTCTGCCTCCAGTAAAGCCTGTGTAATTTTAAATCTTGTTCGAGATTTTTGACTTCAATTGAACAGAAAAATCGTTTAATCCACACGTGAATTCACGAAGTTAATAAATATTATGATCCACCAGTGGCGGAGGCGGAGGAGGCTTACGATACAGTACGTTGTTGCCAGCGTTGCTTTAAAGCAACAGAAGACGGTTTGATTGGCACGTACATTTTACAACGAAGAATCACTGAGAGGGTTGACAAACAAATGCAAATAGATCGAAAAATATATATTAGTAATTATTAAATACTGTAGTTTTGTAAATTCTCCAAATATGATCGCTTTAACACGATTTACCCCTTGTCTGAACATGTACTAATGTTAAATGTTCTCCATCTGTTTTCACATATCAGTAAATTTCCACAAATTATCGTTAGTAATCCAAGAATAAACGCTCGTTTCTAATGGCATTCAGATTTCCACATCTCTATGGGTTAGGGTAGGATATCGGAATTACAGAAAACTTTCACGGATCACTTTTCTCCTCACAGTACGCCACACAGTTTGGAACTTTTCGGCATATAATATTACTATATAAATAAAGGACATAAAGCCTCGTAATTGTTCCATGTCCGTTCAACATAGAAGAATTCAAAGAAATTCACACTCATAGCTCGAGGAACGAAGCTCGGAAAATTCAGAAATTAAATAACAAAAATTACAAAATTAAGCTAAACTACTCATATTTCAAAACAATTGTACATGACATGTTATAAAGAAATGATTGTTTAGGATAGATTTCATGTAATAAAAACAACTATCATCACTATTGTATTTTTGAAACGTTAATCTTCTGTTTGCAAATTTTGAAAATACAGAATGCGCAGAAAATGATACCAGCAGATTTTTATTTACTATACTTTGCTATAAACAAGAAAAATTAAAATAAAAACTTGGTGCTGATTTTGAGAAAAAATTGTTTAAAATGGTTTTAAAAGCGCCTTTGTTTCGAACAAAATTACGCAATAAATACTCATTTTCAAAAAAGTGAACATTTCCTTATTTAAAGACTTTTTCTGATGTATACATTTTATCTAAAAAAACTATCTTCAATATTTTAGTTGTAGAGAACAAAGAAAAACATTAAACTTTTGCAATTTTTGAAAAATCAGTTTTTTCAACGAACATGAGACTTACGCCATTCTTTTAAACGTTCTTCACACTATCCAATAACATTTAATCAAAATCATAGGAGATTTATTTTGAAAATTTTGAAAATGTCCCTGGGGCTTCAGGTAAAGTACTCCCGATTTAAAATATCGGTTTTAAATTCAAGAGGCAGCAACATCAGAGTTATCATGAATTAGGGAATATAAATTTTGGAGAAAATCGACTGAACGGTTTAGCCACTAGCGTTGTTCAGACAGACCGAGAGACGGAAGGACGTTTTGCCGTTAATCGATTTTTGGTATCAAGGACCCATAAAACATGGATTCTGCTTACAAAACGTGTTAGAGGATTTCCTTCTATATTTAGCAACAGGAATTATCCAATTTTTCATCACCATGGCCCAACAAGAAGAGCTTTTCTGCCGAAAATTCGCCGTTTTTTCGCACAGTATTACTGTATAAGCAGTATCGATAAAGTAAAAATTGGAAGTACTCTCATATCTGGTAACTGTATATTTGCAAATTGCAAACAGGTAACATTATGAACCTATCAATTTTAGGATAGAGATTTTTGCCTTCAAATCTTTTCTAAAACATCTGATCTTTAAAAATGACATGTTTCTTCCAAAAATCTATTTTGTGCGAAATTTCTGCTTGATTGATGAGTTGAGTTGATGCACATTGTAAAAAAATTTCTCGAAAATCTCTCCACATTTTTTCCCAGGGATAGAACAAGGGACACTTAAAATAACGGCATAGATATCTTTAATTTAATTGAACTTTCAGAATTTCGAAAATTGTGGAAGTTACAAATAATGTGAGAAACTATGCTTCTTATGACTATTTAAATCCAAGATGTCTAACACAACATGCTTTGTTAACACCAGTGTCCATTTTTAAAGCCCTTGTGGATAAAATATAAGACTACTACTTATTTCTGGAACTCAGGAAGAGAGAATTTCTTGTAAAATTGTGTTTTTTTGTTAATTTTGGAATATCTTTCTCGAAATGAAACGTATACATCAGAGATGCTGCAGAATTTAAGGAAAGAAAAATAAAGTTTAATTCCTATCATTTCTGAAAACCAGATGTGGCAGACGGCAGACTTTTGCAATGCTTTAAGCCTTCTCATCGGCTTCCTGGAAGACTATTTTGTGTCCCATGGGCGTGATATTCTTTACGGCTGTCTGAAGAGGAAATGGATGTTGAACGCCTACGTTTTCGGAGAAGTAAATTGGAAAGCAAAACTCGTCAGATAGAAATACGATCTTAAGTCTGACTGAAAGGGTAAAGTATTGACTTCGTTATCAAAATGTGCTCAGTGAAGATAACTTGATTTCGTTGGAATCAATAAAGAAATTCACATTGAATGGTTTCGCATTCCCAGTAACTTTTTATTTTTCAGTTATTTGCGCCTTTTTATCTTCGTTGTCGGGGTAATTTCACATATTCCGGCTTTTGGTTTGTTGAGTTATGTGCTTTATATGAAATAAATAAGTAAATCGCTGTAAACATTATGAAACTTGAAGATCAGCAAATAACCTAAAACTTTAACTATATTTTCTGCAATATCAAACAATTTCTGGGACTGGAAGGAAAATTTTCATTGTATAATTCTGTAAATCTTTTCTATTCTACGACTATTAATTACACACACATTATATATATATATATATATATATATATATATATATATATATATATATATTATTCGCCCACACTTCTAAATATGAATACTATTTGTTTCACTTTTGGAACTATTTGTGAATTTTCATTCGTAAATCAGGGATAATGTTTTTAATTGATTTTATTTTTAGTCTAATGTTTAACGTCCTTCCTAACTTCAAACAATTAGAGAATTTGGATATAAGATTACAAGGTAAATTAATTATTTCTCTTACATGACTTATGTCTTTAAAATCAACCGTACCCGAAAAAGTAAACAACAATGTGAAATAAATATTTCTCCTCTTGAACTGTGTTGTTCATGAATGAGCATTGACTTATTTTGCAGAGTTTGAAATTAGAGGGGTGAATAATAAAACGACACGAATCGATTTTGAATAAGAATAATATGAACGTTTACTGATTAGTAAATAGACATGATTGACACAAAACTAGAAGCAGGAATAATGTAGGTAATGTCACAAATTTTTCACAAAAACAATAATGTCAATACTTATATTCGTGAGTTGCGTGGGTATGAAATTCTGCCGATGAATTGCAGAGATCCAATTTTTCCTAATGGTATCGCGAAACTGATGCATGGGAACATGTGGTCCGTTTCCATAGTAGTTTCTCTTTACAATTACGTAAACAGCACATGTAGACAACAGCAAAAGGTAAAAGGCACTACACGCAAAAAAAACCTTCAACGGAAACCACGGTGTGCACAGAAAGCATAAATATAAGATAGAGGAATCTGTTCATTCTCGCGATCAAATTCTCTACCAGGGCGCAGCACCTAATTGCTTCCTACCCGCGCGGTTACCCGCCTTCGGGCATTCTTCCGCCGCCACTCAAAGGCCGGTATTACACTGTAAAAGCTCTTTACCAAAGATCTTTTATAAAAGAAATATGACCGTGTAATAGCCTAAATTTTATGAAATATTTCTTTTATACAATTTCTTGGATAAAATGTAGTCTGAAGAGTCCATGTTTTATGATACACTTGGTAACATGGCGTTCGATATAGGAGTATTGCTTCAACCAATGTTTTAAATGCAGAGTAAGAGCAATTGGTATGTATATATAATACTGTCCATCCGGACCACAAAATTAAAACCAAACAAATTGGTGCTTATAGAACACATTTTCTTGAGAAGTCGAAAATATGGAGTTTGGACAACGCCCAATTCAGGAAGATAATTTTTTTTACTTCCAAATCAGAGGACTCAATTTCGAAAGAAGGAAGAACGACAAAGAAAATTGAATGTTTCCTCATTCATCTTCAATTGATTGATTGATTGATTGATTGATTGACTTTTTCGTGTTTCCGGGCGCGTCAACTGCTTTGGTCATTAGTCCCGTAAGTGTATTGCATGTTTTCTCGGGTGATGGTTGTGATGTTTCCCCGCTAGATGGGGAGATCCGGCGCCGACCTACCGTCGGCTAGTGGGGTTTCCCCCTAACCAGGACTCTCCCACCAGCGGGGCACCGCCCCAGCCGGGACAAGCTCGGAGCGGCCGGGAGTCGGGCTAGGTGAAAGGGGCGACACGGAGATCGCCAGGACCGGCTGCGTGTAGGGCCTAGGTAACGAGGCACGCATCCCCCGACGCCGCAGCAAGACGGCGCTACGCCGTAGCCGAGATTGTTTATGCCCAGCCTCGAGCACAGGGAAAGATTACAGGACGAAAATTGCAATTGAGAGTGAATAAATATTGTTAAGTTTAATGTTGTACTTTCATTACGTAAACACAACAATATGTATAACATTTGTTTTCCATTATATTATAAACAATTTAAACGACATATTGTTCTTTATGTTTTATTGTTTTTTACAGTAGAGTCTGAGTGCAAACGAGACAAAGTAGTACACTTTAATGTCATATTAAATTTTATGGAACATTTTATACGTTAAATAATCTGCTTGCCACAGTTTTGAAATCTTGTTATTCTTACAATCATAAAACATATGATGCACAAATACATTTCAATTACAAAATAAGCATAAAGAATAAATAAATGAATTACTTTACTTCTTGACACCCTCACTATTCATTTTCATATTTCGTTTTTTTCTCCACGTGTTTGTGAGTAAGGTTGTGTATCAAACTTATTTTTTAGAAACTTTTTTTAAAACTGTTCCCACAACGTTTCTTTTATATGTAGTTGAACATTCATTCACTTACGTCTTGGTATCTTAAAAGAAAATTTTCCAAATACTTGATAATTGAACGATTAAGAACAAGTTGTTTTTTTTTATTCTTACTTCATTAATGCTTCATTAACGAACGAAATTATCTTTGATTGACTTAAGACAAAATTAATATTTCTTACTCAAAATTGATAAAACTCAGAAGATTAATAATAACTATATTGTTGAAAAATTATCATTTAGTTTTCTAATTTTGACCTCTTTTGCTTCCTGAAGCATTCGACGCGCTTAAATGAACAAATTATTGCTCTGAGTTACTTTTTCTCTCGCAACTACCTCTAAACTGCCTCGTGAACAACAAAAAACATGGGCAATCGGTGGAAATTTTTCAGATTTATGAGTGGAACGTTACAACAAAACAAGGTGCATGAGAAAACAAGTTGTAAATCAGAGCCCGCATACTTCTCATAAATCACAACATACTGTCGAAATTCGTGTCCGGCTGTCTCCAAGGAAAAGCTTGACATCACATCGTGTTTATTTTGCGTGCTTTAAATTTTGCCGTTGAATTTTTTTCACGTAAGCTGGTAGTTTGTCTCTAGAACAAACTAAACTTAAACAGCATTTCCACATTTTAGAGTTTAATTATTAAATTTGCAATACCGCATTATTATATGACTACATTTAATTATGGGCAAATTCGAATTGTAAGGAAATACACAATCTGAATTCGACCTTTTAAACAATGTTGTTCATAACCAAAATATGTTGAATTCGGATTCTTTATTACCTCACAAACTCTTTGACATGAAGTTCATGGTCCAAAATGAGAGTTTTTTTCTGGAATAACCAAATGAATTGCTTTAAAAGTGAAAGAATACAAAGTGAAAGAAAAATGAATACAGAGATTATGATAGATTACAAATTTCCAATTTTGTTTAGTGTGATGCTGGTTATTAAACGTCAAATTATCCATATATGAGAGATTATTGATTCCAGGTGCGCCAATTTCTCTTGGCTATTACTCCCGCGTGCACAATGCATGTTAAGCTCGGGAAAGGACTGTGATCCTCCTCCAGTAGACCACAAGCAACGACCAAACGTTGCGGGGTTTTCTTCATTCTTCCTCTAACGGAGCATCGCCCAACCCGAGAAAAGTTCTAAGCTCCAGATTGGTCTTCCGACATGTGTGGTAGTGTAGTGCACGAAAGAGTGCGCGTGTGTAAGTGGGAAGGAGGGAAAAATAATAGTAGTAGTGAGCCCTATGTAGTCTACACCACAATTACTTGCTTCATCAGGGGTACAAGTCCCCGGGGTAGGCACTTATGGCTTTCTTCCTTCTATCCTCCCCTCCCCCAACACCGACGCGCAAGACGCCGACGAGCTGGTGACCGAATCCAGCCGGAACCCAGTTTGTCCTCACAGCAACCTCCCCATACAATGCCCTCCCAAGAGCCGCCCTACTAGTTCAGAGCTCCTAGCTTTCCAGGCTAGTATCGAAGCCAAAACAATGTTCTACTCACATGCACCGGGAACAAGTTCCCTCCTCGTTGCCCAGAATATCGGGCCACTGCCACGACGAAACCGAGTGTCCTACTGGGGGCCACCTGAACTAAGGTCAAGGCGGTACGGAGCTCTCATCCCGTCTCTCCAAGGCCTGCACCTTCAAGCTAACGACGTGGGTAACGCCGGAACCTCAGCAACCTGACGGGTGGTATCATGTTTCCCGCCGGACTTGAGTGGGATCCGGAGTACTCTAAAAAGCATCCTTCGCCCGATCCTGTCCAAAGGTCAACGCACCATAGGTCTAACTGGTGGGTAGCCACGCGGACCCGACTAGCAGGAGCTTAGCTTCGTATTCTCACGACCTGCGCCAACCTAATGACGTGAGTAGCGCCGCGAGGCTCAGGGTCCGGGTGGTCGTCTATGACACCACCATTAACCACGACAAACTACGCCATCGTGATTCCCCCCTGCGGGGGGGAGGGGAGAAGGATAGCACGCCGTTCGTGATGCGTCTATTAGATCTCCCCAATTCATCTGGTTTCTGAGAAACCACAGAAAACTATCTGATTGATAAATACGGTAGTGGCAGTTACGTGAGAGAATTGACCAAAGATAAGTCCTATCTGCATTTCTGTGTGTTACTTTCCAAAAGAAAGCGATAAATGTATGCCCTGTTCGTCGCAAAAATTTACGATTACAACATATCTTTGCCATGCACCTGCTTTTGTTTCATCTGATCTCTTATTAATTTCCTATAAACATTCTAAAATTAACAACACATTTTTATAATGGAAAAATAGTGGCATCAGCCTATTTGTCAAAATTCACTTACTATTAACGATTGAAATAAATTTTCTTTCGTGACTTTCAATGTTCCTGATTTTGTTTGAATGTTGGTTGTTGGGCTAAAAAAATTATCCAGCCATAGCATGGGTGGTTGCACCAAGAGTAGTGAGCATTTGGTATCGCTATCATATCTTCTGGGGCAGCCCCTTTTGCTTTCTTGTACATAAGAGTAATAAACGATAATAAGGAAGCAATCACTCATATTAGGTGAAAAAGACAATGTCGTTTTCAATACAGCAAATCAATCTAAAGGATCATTCTCATCAGTGGTATTAAAATTAGGCTAAGCTTTCTGTACAAGTGTCATACCGGAACATTATCTTTTCTGATTTTATTTCTTAATTTTTATACGACCAGGAGAAACAGACCTGCTTGCAGAATCGTTTTAATTGTTCATAAATGATCTATTCAGTTCTTACTACAAAATTGTAGGCTTTGCTATTTATTGTAAACCCAATTCATTTACTCTTTCTTAGTTTTTGATTTTCTGCTCAGGGTGGTTTCAGATTAAATTATACAATCAGCTTGGGCAGCAAGGGGAGTCAATAATTGATTGATTGTTTTATGTTAGTGATTGCGGGCGCGTCAATTTATTTCATTTGTCCCGTAAATGTAGTGTATGTTTTTTTATCAAGAAGTGGCTGTGATCTTCCCCCACTGCATGGCGAGATCCGACGCCGACCTACCGTCGACTAGTGAGGTTTTCTCCAACGATATCTCCCACCAGAGAGGCACTGCCCCAGCCGGGACAAGTTCCAAGTTCCCGACCGGTTTGCCGACATGTGTGGTAGTGTAATGCATGATAGTGTTATTGTGTGAGTAAGAGGTGAGGATAGGACAAGGATGAGGATGGAAATACCGCGTGCGGTCCGTGGCCCGTTTGTTACGGTAATGCTCCTGCATTCGCCTGGTGTTGATCGAAGAAACCACGGATAACTACTGATCGGAACAGCCAGTCGCTAGAATTCTCCTCTAGTCAGCGACTAAACTCGACCTATCGAGCTATCTAGCTAGTGTCGATAATCCTGCCGCAGTCGGGACTTGAACCTAGGACCTCCCGATCATAGGCACTACAGTGATATCAGTTAATGCACTAAGACACCGCTCCCGGTTAGGGTAATCAAAGATAATCCCTTTTACCGATGATAATGTGGTAGAATATCTCGTATAGCAAAGTTACTGATGGGACACTTTCTCCGCCTTTGAACGCAAGTAATAATGCATAGTGTTTGGGAGATAACTTAGTGCGGGAAACAAAAGTATTTCTAGTACCTGCTAAAAACCTGTACAGAAAACGTTACCTACCCACCAGGGATGAGATACTTAACATTGCTAATGTATAATTTCATTAAGAGATTTAAAATTACAGTTCATTGGCAAAACGGGATCATCTTAGTTCCCGTGCATGTCCTAGAAGTTTCTAACATTTATTCTCAATCATCCTCAACCAAGCGTACTCTCAAGGAACCAATCAGGAGGGTTATGGCAAGACTGTGCCCTGCACAAAGTGTATGGCGGTTATCCAGCTTTGAAAGATAGCACAAGATTCAGTTTAGGGCACTGAGAACAGATGTTGTAAAATTTTCCTTTGCAAATAGAACAATAATAGACGAATAAGTTACCTAGGACAGGCTCGGAACCCATTCCAGTAGGTGTTTAAAGTTTTACGAATAAATTAAACAATGATATTTTAAAACTTTATTAATTTAGTAAGTTAGGCTTATTATAACAGGTATTTTTATTATTAATATTTTTGTTATTTTATAGATATTTTTATTATTAGTATTGTGAAAATTACTACTAAATGTGTTGCTGTAATAAATATATAATTGTACTCAAGTAGTATTGTATTGAAGTGTGGTGACGTGTTGTGAAGTGTAGTGCAATAGAGAAGTAGAAAGAGAAGTGAAGAGCAATTATTGTGAAGTGAAGTGCAGTGTAGTGTAATTAAAAAATTGTATATTTAATAGCTGAAAATAATTGTGCGGGTCAGCCATCATGTGTAGAGTTAATTCTATTATTGTTATTATTGCTCTTATTGTTAGCACATTTATCATATTATTATTATTATTATTATTTCCTTTATCACAATTTAACTTGTTTCCATACGTGTATCTCGGTTACCATGAACAAGAGATACACGTTCCAACTGTCATAATCAGCACTGGATCAACCATCAATGTTCAGAAACTTCCTCACGATGTTACATGTGTCCAGTATTACAATCTTTTGCATCTGGATGTATAACCCCTTCTTCAGATGCAGTTCAGCTAGGGATTCATGTAGGAACTTAGGAATTTCACCAGTGGCGCCTAGAATTATTGGTACAATCGTCACCATTTCCACGTCGCTCCACATTTCCTTTATCTCGTTTGCCAGAGGTTGATATTTTAGAATTTTTTCACTTCTTTTCTTTGGGATGTTGTGAGCTAGCGGGACTGCGACATAAATCGAGGTTACCAGGTTACCTTTTTGTTTTTCTTGTCATGCCATACAATGCCCGGTTTATTAGATGATACAGACCTATCTGTTATTATGGACCTGTTCGAGTACATTTTGTGATTATTTGTGTCAATGACTGGTTCGGGTGTGTACTTATAGTATGGTGTTCGGTTACCCGTCAAAAGGTTATTATTGTGGCATAGTTGCTGATAAACCACTTTACAAACGTCGTCATGTCGTTTTGTATATTCTGAGGATGCTAGAGAGCTGCATCCACTGATAATGTGATCTATATTTTCCCTATGTTCTCCACATAGCCGACATTAGTGTCTTTCACGAACGTTAGTGTCTTTCAGGATAAATTTACGGTAGTTTTTAGTTGATACTACTTGGTCCTGAATAGCTACCATGAAACCCTCTGTTTCCGCAAAAAGTTCTCCCAAGCACAGTCATTTAATTGACGACTTACGGTCCATCAGTTCTCCCTCTATCTGGTATGGATAGCGTCCATGAAGTTGCTTCTCTTTCCAGTTGCTGATTTTCATCTCATTGGTCTGTATTTGCTTTTGTAGGTTCATTTTTTCATCAGACAGATTCAATGGTGTAATTTTCCGGTCAATGTATGTTACAATCCGATGTATCTTGCTTCCATTAGCTTTTTCGTGGAAGTACTGACGCAGTCTCTCCAGTTGTTGGTGATGGAGATTAACAATATCTATGACACCTCTTCCTCCTAAAGATCTAGGTAGGTGGAATCTCTCAACTGCGCTTTTAGGGTGGTGACATCTAAATCTGGTGCAAAGTACTCTGCAGTTTGTATTAAATGCATCTAGTTCAGTTTGTGTCCATTTGACAATACCAAAGCTGTAGGTCAGCACTGGAATTACATAGGTATTTATAGCCTTAATTTTCCTGCCAGCACTGAGTTTAGTTTTCAGAATTTTACTCAGACGTGTTTTAAATTCCTGGGTAATGTTAGATTTTGTAATTTTTTGGTCAACATTAGATCTTTGTAAATATCCAAGATATTTGTAATATTCCTCAGGATTCATGGCATGAATATGTTCGTGTTTAGCATTTCCTTCTCCAAGGGTGTAATCCATCTGATGTTGCCACTTTCCTTTCCGCAGTGCATTTAGTTTACATTTCTCAACGCCAAAATGCATTCCAATATCATTGCTAAATTTTGCAGTAGTGATAGTGATTTGCAGTAGCAAATGATTAAGCTTTTCTCTTGTGGTGCTGAATAATTTTAAGTCATCCATGTACAGCAGGTGGGATAAGCGTACATGATCGATCTTGCTGTTGATTTTGTGGCCCATTTGATCTTTATTTAACAAAGTCGATAGGGGATTCATAGCAAGGCAGAACCATAGAGCGCTAAGAGAGTCTCCTTGGAAGATTCCCTGTTTAATATGTATGTCTCCTGCATTGACATGATTATTTTGCGTGCAAATGTGCAATCTGGTTGTCCACCTTTGCATCTGTGCCTTTAGAAACGATACAACCAATGGGTCTATTTTGTACATATCAAGCACATCAATTAGCCAGGAGTGAGGTAAGCTGTCGAAGGCTTTTTGATAATCAATATAAGCTGTATATAACGTCCCTCCTGTTTTCTTCACATGTCCACAGACTGCCGCATCTATGATGAGCTGTTCCTTGCAGCCTTGTGCCCCCCTCTTGCAGCCCTTTTGTTCTTCAGCCAGGATGTTATTGTCTTCAAGGTGCTGATAGATCTTATCTGTTATTATGGAAGTTAGTAGTTTGTATAAAGTTGGTAAGCATGTAATAGGCCTATATTTCCCGGGATCAGAGCTGGGTATTTTGGATTTTGGGATAAGATAAGTTAATCCATAAGTTAAAAATGATGGTAGGGCTTCTTGATTATTCAGGGCTTTTGTGAATAACCCTGCCATTGTTTCGTGAATGCTGGGAAAGTTCTTAAACCAGAAATTATGTATGTTATCTCTCCCGGTTCCCTTCCAATTCAAAGTTTTCTTTACAGCTCTTTTAACATCTTCAATGTGTATACTAAGGTCATTCATCATGGGTATGTCTTCGCATTCATCTTTAACAGTTTGGATCCATTCAGCATTGAAATTGTGGTGCTTACTTTGTGTCCATATGTCTCCCCAATATCTATTCACTTCTTGCGCGTCTGGCATTTCACCTTGGTTCGGTTCTTGAGCATTATCCATCTGGATAGAGCGGTAGAACTGTTTTTCATTTATTTGGAAGAGTTTATTTTGTTTCTTACGAAGGTTGCTTTCGCGGTATCTTCTTAGCCTGTTACTTTTAACAGAAAGAGTTTGTTTGAGCTGATCTAGTACCGTGATGACTGTTTGGTTTCCTTCATTTTTATATTTGAACATAATTTTCTCTGCTTCTCTTTTAATCTTCGCACTGCAGTTGTCTTTGAGTGTTTGAGAAAGTCTACCAATGCTCTTACGCAGTGTTTCAATTTGGCGTTGAAGTAGCCGTTCCCAAGGAGGCTGCACAGGCTGAACTTGCTTTCTATCATTGATTAAAATTAGCTTCTGGCCATTAGCTTTAAGTGACAGCACCAATGAACACAAAGTTATGCAGTAATTCTATATTGTGCATATTCTTTGTTTCATACTATTATTATTATTATTATTATTATTATTATTATTATTATTATTATTATTATTATTGTTGTTGTCTTGAAATAATTTTAGTTATATTGTGTTAACATTTCTAATTGTAATATGTAAATTGTAGTGTTCTGCCACCAGCTTGTAAAAACGTACCTGGAGAAATAATAAAAATCCATCTATCCTGTTTTAAAAGAAGCAAGAAGGGAAGAACAAGAATTGTCGAACCAAGCGAAGGCGTAGATCTGGCGCAGCGAGCTGAGGCAGCGAAAGCGACGCTAGGGCCAGGAGCGTCGGAGCGGACGGCGCCAGCAGCAGTAATAAAGCGGCGGGGTGGGCAACGGAGGGGGCGTCGCACCGGCTCGGCGCTGGAGGGGGGGAGGGACGACGCAGTAGAGTAGCGTGGCTTTATGTTCTGCCCGCCTGCTTTCACGGGAAGGGTCTTAACCGTACCTGCCCGACACAGCCGCGCCTTTGGCAGCCACGCAAGCGCTCTTAACGCCGCCCCTTCCCCGCCCGCCACTCACCCGCCGCTACCCTGCCCCAAACCCGCCCCTACCCCGACCTTACCCCGACCTTACCCCGACCCTACCCCGACCCTACCCCGACCCTACCCCCTACCCCCTACCCGACCGACTACCCCGACCCTACCCCGACCCTCCCATCGCCCCCCCCCATCGCCCCTCACGCGTTCCTCTTGTTCCGTGTTCCTCTCGCCCACCGTCCCCTACACCTTCCGGCATTTCAGCACTTGTGTCGTCCATCCCTTCAGTCTTTCAGATCGCTACATCTTCAAACCGTCCTAACGGGAACGGGTGGCTCAGTGCATCAACTGATGTCACTGCAGCGCCTCTAACCGAGAGGTCCTAAGTTTTAGTCACGACTGCGGCAGGAGTTTTTAAACCAACTTTTCAGCTAGGTCGAATTCAGTCGATTACTGGAGAAGAGTTCTTGCGGCCAGCTGCTCTGATCGGTAGTTTTCCGTGGTTTCTCCGAACAACACCAGGCGAATGCCGGAGAAGTACCCTAACAAACAGACCACGGACTACGAGCGATATTTCCTTCCTCTTCCTTCTCCTATCCTCTTCCCTTACACACACACTTACACCAACATGAACTACACTACCACATATTCCGGGAGACCGGTCGAGGAATTAGAACTTGTCCCGGCTGGGGCGGTGCCCCGGTGGTGGGAGATACCTGGCTGGGGAACCCCGCTAGCCGACGGTAGGTCGTCGCCGTATCTTGCCATTCAGCGGAGAACGGTCACCGACACCTCCCGATGAAAAACACGCACTACGCTTACGGGACTAAGGACCATAGTAGTTGACGCGTCCGGAGTCACTAACAATCAATTAGTTAATTAAAATGATCCGTCTTATATGTCATCACCCTGTCGCATTTTTATTGTTTATGCGGATCTTCTGAGATATATACCTTAGAGATATATACCTTGGGGTTCCCTGAACCCAGGGTTCAAAAGTGAAAAATTAGAATAAGCAGAATAGAAAACAAATGTAAAGTGAATTCGGAACTACTCGTTATTCTGCTCAGTCAAAAGATATTTTTTCATTATTCTACTTCCGGTTGTTTTCACTTTTCCTTCTATTTTCTTTCATTCGTTTAGATTTCTTTCTACTCGCTTTTTTTCATTTCTCTTCTCTTCTGGTTTTCTCCTCTCCTTATTTACCACCTACTCCTCATTCTTCCCACCTCCTTCGTAGTCTTCTCTTCCGTGGCGTTCCAGCTAATATTATTTTATTAATTTTTATCCACCTCTCCATTCACCCCTGTTCCTTTCCTTTACTTCTACAGTCCTCGTATCTAATTCCAAACTCCAAGTCTATTCACTATACATACTCATTTTTGTCGGCTTCCTCGCAGTCTGACTCAATTATTCAGCTCATTCTTTTGTTAAAAATCTTTTTCACTTTCACCTCCTCGCTTCTATTTCCACTCTCCACTCTCAAAATGTCTCGTTTCTCCCTCATCTCTTTCCACCCACGCCTCTGCAGGACGCAAACTGTGTTAAATTTATTCCGACGCAATATTCTCCGGAATGAGACCAACACTGTATCTAAATTGCGTCAACGACAGGACTAATTCCCAAATTGCGGTGTTGTGCTGACTCTGTTTACTACTTCTGGCGCACGAGGATTTTGAAGGATTTAATTTCGGTTTCCTTTGAGGAGAACGGGCGATGTTAATGAAGACAGATGTAGAAGAGCACGGCGAATCTCGAGTGGGAAGAAACATTGCGCAAATCTCACATCAAAAGGCGGTGGACTCAGCCCGAAACATGAGCGGTCTTTCAACATTTTATGCTGAGAGTGACCAGAATAAAAAAGGAACAACGCGGAACACGAAAATCTTGCGAAATGAACAAATATAACTCATTAAAGATTATTAAATTTTATAAGTACTTATTACACTGAGTTTGGCCATTTTTTAATAATATCCTTTTCGTTGCCTACAGATTACAATTTATAATGCTGAAAAAGATTCTCTCAATATGAAATACTGAATAACATATATTTTATGCGTAACGATGGTAATTTAAGTACTACCGGAACTTCGCAATTTTGGGTTCCGGGTCAAATTGAAATTCAACCAATTGTCAAAAATTTTAAAAATTGCAAAAATTTATGTTTTTGCTATTTAAGGTCGCATCAACATTTACGTCATTAGCTACCACTATTGTAGTTAAAGTTATGGTAACTATGAAGATGAAACGAAATGATGATAAGTGGTGAAAAGACGAATACAAGTACAACCATGCCTGAGGCTGGACTCGAACCCGAGATCACTACGACACTACTTAGCAATCTCGATCACCGGGCCAACACTGCAAAAAATATTTATCGCTAAAATCTCTGTATGTGACGTATGAGTATGATATTCCATCTACGTACGTTTTCTTGAGCACCAGAATCCCCACCTTTCTTTTCCTGCACAATATTAACGACAAACGAGCCACAAATTTGATTTTATGGCTTTGCCGACAATGTAACTAACCCCTACTCCACTTGGATTCGGTATAAAAGAGCTCAAAGATACGTTCGATGATCGGGAAGTTGTATCTACACTTCAAACTAAAACAAAGAATAATCTCAGCATTTTTGCTCAATGGATCAGAATGACGATACATTTGAAGAGATGGGTTAGTCAATCAGAAACAAATTCACTCATTTAGAATTTCTACAATACAAATGTTAGCAGTGAATTCATAATTTTAATTTTATTTTACTTATTGATATTCAGCGTGGTGTCCAATCGTATAGGAAAGATGTGCAGAAGAAAAAGTGTTCTAAAATAACTTAGACTTAGTGTACAGTGAGTGGTTATTTTGTAGTAAGTTATTGATACTGAATTGATGAATACATTTCTTCGGCGTATGCCTTTTATTATAGATTACATGAAAACATCAGTAAGTTCGTTGTATTAAAACCTCACATTAATAATATGGAGGGAAAACATTGGTATTATTACAAGGTCGATAAAGTGAGTCTTGAATTAACTACGTGCTTGCCAATTACTTATTATTTGTATGAATTAGGGTGTAATATTATCAAAAAATAAAACAAAATTTCAATACAATCATTGAACTGCATATAAAATGTGATTGAAAATATTGTGAAGTAATTCGTTTTAGGGTTTAATCTCATTAATTTAAAAGTTTGTGCAATAATAAAGTACTGCCCCATGACAAGTACAATCATAACCGTATTTTAGAAATCCCAAATTTATAATAGAGTTTGTGCATTCCATTTTTATTCAAAATTTTTGAGCTCCCTGACTATCAGAGATTTGAGCCTGGACCGATCAGTCTGCACACTTCCACCGCTGTCAATGAAAGTGAAAACATGTGTTTAATGTAGAATAATTAAGAATAGAATTGATGTAGAATAATTTATTGTACAGTCGGCCGCAACACCAGAAGCCAATCAAACAGGAGCGGAACCAATGTGAATAAAACGCGTAAAGTAAGAAACAGAGCATCATAACTAGAGATACTGCCACCATAGATATCTTTGGAATCTACTACTCATTACAAAATAAAAAATAAAGGAACCCTAATAATTGGTGCAGAAGTTTAATATTTTAGGAATATAAAGGCCCATTCACAATGCAAACATAAGCATAAGCATGGCGTTAACATAAAAGTTATGACTACGTCTACAAGTGGACTCATTCACAATGCGTTCGCATAAGCATAACACGTAAGACGTTAACTTAAGAGCTTGCAAGCTTCAAGCTTCTGTGCTTATGCTTATGTCAGACATAAGGAATGAGCCAATCACAGTTCGTTAACTCAAAATCGAGTATCGAAGTCGATAGGCGAACTATTCGTGTCGATTCGTGTGCTGCGTCTCATAGCCAATAGAAACTCTTATTTTTCCTGTGTTTATGTTCGACATTGTGAATACGCCAACTCTTCGCTTGTGTTAATGTCTATGTCTATGTGTTATGCTTATGTTTGTGATTGCATTGTGAATGGGCCTTTACAGTTACCGATGAAACACTACACCTGCCGAGAAACCAGACCTGATTCAATGTATGGCCAACCCGTAGGTTACATAGTATAAAAATATTTCAAAGAATAGTTTGGTAATGACAGTGTTTTCTTTATATTAATTCGAAGGCCCTCGTTTTTGTTGCAAAAAATGACCCTCCAGATATAGTCATCTCCATTCTGCCTCCGAGGTTTCCCTCTACAAAAATATGACGAAAAAAAGTGGTTTTCGGCAATCAGTGACACCTATGGCACGGCGCCTATGGCGTGGTTACAGGCGCCTATGGCAAGCTGCCTATGGCTGTCACTCCGAGCACCCAATTGGAGGAGGCGTGTACTTGGCGACGTTCGTGTAAATCGATTATCGCAACTCTTCGGCAAAGATCAGTCGCGGACTGACGCACCCCGCGTGTATCGAGAGTAATGAAGGCTTGCCATGCCAACCCTTTGTGCACGGCAAAGGCCGCGTTACTGAAGCTTGAGTCACGAGGTTCGAGTGGTCGATGGATCGAACGGTTACCCTACCTATACACACGCACGCGCGTACCTTGGGGAAGAGAAAGTTTTTCCGAAGCTTGTTATGGCCTTTTTTGCGAGGAATGTTCACTCTCCAGCATTCGCTCACTAAAGGGTAGAATTTGGGATGTAGTCATGTAAATTTTCCGTCAAAAGATGAGGTAATCGAAAGAGATGAGTAATGATTTTCCGATAAAATGTTTTCGCCAGAGATCCAAACTCCGATAAATATCGTAGAACCCAACTTACTTTTTGATGGCACTTGAAAAAGGCGAATAAATTGCGGTATCCAGCCACGTTTCACGTCCAGAGTTATTTTACGAACGTTAAAGTTTACTACTGTTTGAATACTACGGCGTACAAACAGTCCTGTCATTAAAAATGCATTGCTAAATATGAGTTTAGGAAGTTTCACAGCAGTCCCTGCAGAAATGTGAAGATCGATGTAAGGTTTATGAGTTACCGAGCTTGAGTTCTAGAAGCATTAGTTCCCAAGCTACCGTAAATGGATCTGAGAATCATTCGAAAAAAAATTTTTGTGCGTTTCAAGAGAAGCATTTACTGATAGGTATGCAACACGATATGCTTTCTACTGCCAAAACTTTCAGATTTTTCTTGACTTCAGCTGACTTGTAACTATTAGCATTTCCTTGTCTTCTCTGTGTGTTCTTCAGTTCGTCTGCCAATTCCCACTTCCACGGGGGACGATGATGACATCATCGGCATTATTGTCACTAACACCACTTTCAACACCATCTCAATCACTAGTTCTATGGGTAGCTTAAATGCTACTGTTAGTGCCGTCACCAGGAGGATCACCACCATCAAAATCATCATAAACACAATAAAAAATCCTCGTTCCCAGCATTTTTACTATTACCAGCGCCTAAACAAACAATATACTATTATTGTCCCAACATATTAAAGAGATTATTGCACAGTATATATGGCAAATTTGCGTTCTCCCAACTGAAAGACGCTTTTTGCCTGTTCCTAGTTTATTGCCGTTTAAGACTGATTGATAATTCAAATCGAATATTTGTTAATACTACTTGATACTACTATTGAATAAAATATTCAATAGTACCTACCAAAGCTATCCAGTAATGTAGTTAGAAGTACCGATTGTAAAGTAATGACATTTTGTTGGGTCTTCTATTAATTTAATTGTTAATTGTAAATAATACCTTTTTTATTGTTTTATTGTACTTCTGGGGGGAAATATTACTTTTTTATTTAGTTACAAGCATCAATATTATGAAATAAGATAATTTTATTGTTCATAACTTTAAAAATATTCAATGATTATAAACATATTTTGATCTCAAACTAACATTCATATGATTTCTCACATTGATGATAAGTTTTCGTTTTATTTCGCTGCAAGAAACCATCGAAATTTAGTACTATTTTTTGGATATACGTAAGGATTTAAAGGAATAAGTTATTTACATAGTTTTATATCGCCCTCCAAAAAGAACCTCAATATTCTTGCATTATAAGTAGAAAAACACAGCTGGTGTGTGACAATTACCTTTCACCAACAAGACTGCTACGAGACGCTTGAATGTAGTACGTTGGTTTCGCAGGGTACTGCAAAGATTGGCGCATGCTCACTAGAAATGCCACGTAACGGCAGCATACACGCTATTTACAATCTACGCTACGCTAAAAACCGTTTTTTCCCCCTGTATACATCTTCCCCTTACCTTACAGCCCTACCTCTCAACTCACGAAACAGTTTCATCTCCGAGCTCCCGACTCCTCGGGATTGATTGATTGATTAATTTTTTCGTGTTTCCGGGCGCGTCAATTGCTTTGGTCATCAGTCCCGTTAGTGTAGTGTGATGTTCTCGGGAGATGGCGGTGTTCTTCCCCCGCTGGATGGCGAGATCCGGCGCCGACCTACCGTCGGCTAATGGGGTTCCCCCTAACCAAGACCCTCCCACCAGCGGGGCACCGCCCCACCCGGAACAAGCTCTAAGCTCCCGACCGGTCTCGCGGAATATGTGGTAGTGTAGTGCATGTTAGTGTAAGTGTGTGTGTAAAGGGAGGGGATAGGGCAAGGAAGGGGAAGGAAAGATCGCGTGCGGTCCGTGGCCCGTTGGAAGGGTACTGCTCCGGCATTCGCCTGGTGTTCATCGGGAAAACCACGGAAAACTACCGATCACAGCAGCCGGCCACTAGAATTCTCCTCCAGACAGCGAGTGAATTCGACCTACCTGAAAAGCTAGTATCGAAAATCCTGCCGCCGTGAGGAGTGTAACCTAGAACCTCCCAGTCAGAGGCGCTGCAGTGACATCAGTTGATGCACTGAGCTACCGCTCCCACTACGGCTACCCTTAGCCTTTACCCAATTGCCACGGCCGTATCTCTTCCCTCGCATTTCTGCCCCCATTTCCACAGCCTCTGGTCGCCTGGCCGCAGCGCGGGCAGGGTCGTTACGAATTTCTACACCCCCGCACTTTGTCTTAATTCAACGCTTTATCTCTTCTTTCTCAACTCGGCTGCTCCGGCGCGTGTAGAGTGCGGCTGTTGCTGAAAGGTCAACCCGTTGCGGACTTCCGACGGGTCACTGGAGGCTGGCAGAAGTTTCTGCAGTCTCCGGGGCAACCTCGCGTCTGTAGCATCGCGCCGCTAACCGGCCGCTTCGTCAGTTTAACTTCTGAGCCAAGTGGAGACAAATGCGGATCCTAATTCACGAGTTTCTCAAGACGCAGTCCTCATTTCTAACGGTCATTTGTCTTTGTTCAAACGGTTTGGTGTTGCTGAGATCCAACTCCTTTTTAAATGGATCTGAGAAATGAAAAATTGTGTACCGGCTGTTTTCGAGAACAACTTGATTTTATTTTAATCATCGTAGTGTCATCAAAATGAAAGATATGTACTGCATTTTTGAAATGTTGGATCTGATTTGTATACAAGTACGATTTATTCCCGATCAATGATGTTTCATCTTTCTAAGGTTCATTGGTCATGAATGAGAACTGATAATGTTTAGTTATGTAATAACTGATGGAAAACTATTGTTTCTGTGCCTTTGATATAAAAGTATTAACTCTGTATGTTAGGTTAAGTAGTATGCAAAACTTAAGAACATTTTATATGCCAATAAATATAATCTAATGCTATATTGAAAATATAAAATTTGTACATGTTTTATGAGAATCAGCTGCGAAAATGAGTCAAATTGAAGTAACGTCTTTATTCGGTGACTCAAAGAAATATTTGGACATTTTCATTCTTGGAAATTTTGCTGTAGTGTTCAATTTATTTCTTATTTCACAATTTTAATCGGCAACATTAATCATCTTTTATTAAAAATGGCGTAAATGACGCTCAACTGACAATACATCCTCAATTTATAGATATGAATATTTAAAAAGTACAAATGTCTATATAATTGAATCATCAATTTCTATGAGTCCATTGTTTGATTGATTGGTGTCAGTTAATAAAACATCAATTGCTGAGGTCATTAGTCCCTTAGTGTAGTGAATTTTCTGTTTCATTTGCCCCAGAAGGGCAATGATCCAGTGGGCACAAGCTCTAATCTCCTGATTTGTGTGATTATGTTGTTCGTGAAAGTGTAAGTGTGTATGTATAAGAGGAGAAGATAGAAGGAAGACGAAAGAAAGATCGCGTGACCCGTATGTTACGGCATTTGCCTGGTTTTGATCGGGGAAACAACAATAAATTACCAATCACAGGAGTCCGACCCTAGAATTCCCCCGAGATAGTGGTTGAATTCGACCTAGCGATAGCGGTTGAATTCGAACTAGAAACTAGTGTTGAATCTCCGCCAACATCGGAACACCAAAACTAGGACTTCCCAATCAAAGTTGCTGCAGAGAGGGCTTTAATATTGGCTCTGAGCTAAGCTTAAATGGTAAAATAAGTCTGTCAAAATAATATTTTAATAAATAATTATAACATCAACCCATCAGTAGTATTAGAGAGCACTATAGACGCAAACATTCAAAAGGTGACATACCCATTTGGCAAAAGTTGAATTTTGTTGCTTTTACCCAGAATTTTCTTTCCAGAAAGAAATATAAGATTTCTTACAATACATTAGGTAGTACTATATTCTTTGAGTTAAAGACAGTGTTGAAAAGTGTAATATTTGGGCTTCATTTTTCATTTTTATTAGAAAAGTGTGAAGTGGACATGACATTTTTTGAATGTTTGCTGCTCATTCAGTTGACAAAACAACACAGTATTGCACTCCTGCGAGTTTCCATCCCGTGCGTGCCTGGGTCGTCAGAGAAGCTGATGAGAGTTCTGATCTCGGATGTGTATCTTGTTGAAGTATGCTGGGTGTTTGAGCAGATGAGGTACACGTAATGTCATTAATATAAATCCTCCACACTTAAAGCGCCTCAAATCTTCCCATATATGTTTTCTAAGTCTCTTTCATTACATGTTGTCCTGGTTGAGCGCTTTCTCGCTTCTCTTCCAGCGCCTCTTACTCACCGCTTATTCCGAAAGCCCAGGCTCTACAGAGCTGCACCGCGCAGTTTCTCCACACCTAGTTTACATCCTCTGGTCTAGGAGCTTATGGCGTATTGGGTAGCGCATTCTCCTTGTACCGGTAGTATCCGGGTTCCATGTGGAATTTCTGGTGAATTAACCGAACTCTTGGGATGTTATATCTATGTCTTCTCGCTTCACCTACCTGTCATCCCTCCTCTTCAACATCATTTATCATGGTTATCGCAATCATTTATTGATTTGATCATGCCTCTCATGCCTCAATGACATGATCAGTTGAAGGGCTGACAATCTTCAAAAAGGGGATAATGTAATTGATATC
>BLKR01004190.1:0-116514 GCA_011170035.1 Teleogryllus occipitalis | reverse complement strand
AAGGGTTGGCCTGTGTTTGGAAGCCTATTTTTGGCTCCCTCATCCCCATACCTTGCGACTTGTCTCTCCGGAGCAGAGAGTGAAGTCCATGACGCTACAGACTCCTCTGTCCCCGGGGAGAATTTTTTCCGCAGGTAGAAACCACAGGAAAAAATTTATAATGAAGCAATTAATGACAGTTACAATTTCACAATTTCGCTGCTTCACATGTACTCATGGTGGTATCTAATTTAACCCTTTTTACACCATATAACCTTACTATTTACAACATTTTTTCTGACTTCATAAATTTGACATTTTAACAACTAATAATAGTTTTTACGCTCTGGACTCTGTACGTTACTCGTACTCTACCTCTGTTCTCTGATGTATAGTCATAAATTACTCCAATTGTCCAATTAGTATACTCTTATATACAACTTTTTCATAGTAATCTTACTGTTTCTTGATGTGATTCTATACAATTTTAAATACACATATTCACTGATACTCTAATTTTTGAACAATCAATATACTCTTATATACAACTTTTTGATAGTACTCTTGCTGTTTCTTGATGTGACTCTATACACTTTTAAATACACATATTCAATGATTCCCTAATTTTTGAACAATCAATATACTCTTATATACACTTTCTGATAGTAATCTTGCTGTTTCTCGATGTGATTCTATACAATTTTAAATACACATATTCAATGATTGCCTAATTTTTGAACAATCAATATACTCTTATATACACTTTCTGATAGTAATCTTGCTGTTTCTTGATGTGACTCTATACAATTTTAAATACACATTTTCAGTGCATCTGTGAAACAATTTTTTTACAATTCATCAAATACTGTTTTTCAAAAATACTATTTACACGATTACATTTAGACAAGATAGTTTCCAGTTTACATAGTGAAAACTTTACGTGATGCTATACAATACAAATAGGAGCCACTGAAGTGCAACCATTTACCTAACGAGATCAGTTCAGGTTCATGAAAACATGCGACTTAAAGCGTCGGCATTCCCATTATCTTTCCCTTTTTTGTGGCAAATTTCGATGTCATAATGTTGCAGCATTAACGACCATCTCAATAGTCTAGGGTTGTTCCCGGAACAATTTCGCAACCACACTAATGGGTTATGATCTGTTTCGATCTTAATTTTCACCTGCCCGTCAAGATAATACCGCAATTTTTGCAATCCCCAAATAATTGCTGTACACTCGGCTTCCACCGTACTGAAATTTTTCTCCACATCCGTCAATTTCCTACTTAAGTATAGAACGGGTTTTTCATCGCCGTTCTCGTCTGTCTGAGCTAAAACTACGCCTATTCCTCTTTGACTTGCATCACATTGTATTTGAAATTGTTTCGTGAAGTCAGGTGCTCTTAATACCGGTTCGCAACATAAAGCTTCACGCAACTTATTAAATGCACTTTCACATTCAGGATTCCAATTTACTGTCCCCTGGCGTTCCTTCCCCCTTAACAAATCTGATAACGGAGCTGACATTTCGCCAAATCTGGGAATGAATTTCCGGTAGTACCCGCTCATACCGAGAAAACATCTGACTTGTTTTTTCGTGTGCGGTCTTGGAAACTCCCGAATTGCATGCACTTTAGCTTCTACAGGGCGCATTTCCCCGCTTCCTACTACGTAGCCTAAGTATTTTACTGACTCTCTACCGAACATGCATTTACTCGGCTTTACATGCAGTTTTGCCTGTTTCAGAATGGAGAATACATTTTGCATGTGTTTTAAATGCTCTTGCCACGAGTTGCTGAATATGGCTATGTCGTCTATGTACGGTACCGCATATTCGCTGCACGGCGCTAACAGAGCGGCCATCATTCTACTGCATTGGTATGGCGCGTTCTTAAGGCCAAAAGGCAATCGCAGTGGGCGATATGTACCAAAGTTAGTTACAAATGCAGCCAGCCTTTGCGCTCTTGGCGTTAAACTGATTTGCCAATAGCATTTCGCTAAATCTAGAGTGGTGATTATTTTGGCTGCCGCCACCGTCTCGATTCGCTCTTCCATGTTCGGTAATGGAAAGTACTCTGTCTTGATTAATTTGTTTAACCGCCTATAATCGATACACGGGCGAGGCTTCCGACCCGGTGCTTCGACTAATATCATCGGTGACGTATACTCGCTATCACCTACTTCAATAATGCCGTCGCGTAGCATTTTGCTAATTTCATCCCGTAAAATAGCAGATTGTCTAGGCGAAGTACGATAAGGTGCACTACGCACGGGCGTTGACTCATCTGTGAGCTCTATGTCCATTGTAAGCGCATCGGTCAGTCCTGGTTTTTCGGAAAAGATATCATGATACTTCATGATTAATTGCTCGAGTTTCTCTCTGAACTCAGGCGGAATTTTCGTACCTTCGAGCATTTCCTGGAGATTGAAGTCGCTCGCTTCGAGATGAACGGCATATCTGTCAATCTCATCCTCTACCTGTTCGCAGCCTTGGATCGGTGTTGTCACATAGCTGATGTACTCAGTCCGCTGATGGTACTGCTTCAGCATATTCACGTGATACACCCGTCCGTCCTTTTTCCCAGGCAATAATACCACGTAGTTTGTGTCAGAGACTTTTTCCTTGATCTCGCCAGGCCCTACCCACTGTACCGCCAGTTTTCGGGTACGATTTGGCGCTAAGACCAGTACCTTGTCGCCAGCACAAAACGTGCGGTTTACTGCTCTGCGGTCGTACCAGACCTTCCTACGTTCTTGCTCGTTCAGAAGTTTGGTGTGAGCTAGTTCACGCGATTTCCGAAGTCTATTCACGAGACGGAATACGTACTCTACCACTGAACTGGGCTCCTTCTCCTCACTTCCGGCAATGTGCTCGTATAACAATGTGATGGGAGTACGCAAATTATTCCCATACACTAACTCTGCTGGAGTAAAACCTAAACTTTCGTGCACGGTAGTGCGCAAGGCAAATAATATTGCAGGTAATTGAAGCTCCCATTCCGTACCCGCTTCTAGGCACAGAACCTTCAATAAGCGGTTCATTGTTCGGTGCATTCTTTCCACCGCATTAGATTGTGGGTGATAAGGAGAACTCCTAATCAAACGAATTCCGAACTTCTGCGCGAATTCCGCGGTCAGAACGCTCGTGAAACAGGTGCCCTGATCTGTCTGAAGTTCCTTCGGGAAACCTATTCGGCTAAATAGCTCTAAGAGTGCGTTGATTACAGTCGCCGATCGTAAATCCGTTATGGGAATCGCCTCTGGATATCTAGATGCCATGCACATCGCAGTAAGGATGAATTTCTTACCCGACTCGCTTTCCTGAAACGGTCCGCATGCATCGATATTTATTCGTGAAAATATTTCCCCTACAGGTGGTACCATCACTAACGGTGCTTTCTGTCTGTCTCCCGATCTGCCTACCTTCTGGCATACGTCACATGACCTGACGTACGTTTCCATTTCCTGGAAACATCTTGGCCAGTAAAAATACTTGGCTAAGCTATCCTTACTTTTGGTTGTACCTAAGTGCGCATTCGCGGTCTCGTGACACACTTTAAGTACCGTGCCTCGAAACACAGCGGGAACAACAATCATGTCGTACCGCTCGCCTTTTTTACTAAATCGAGTGCGCAGCAACAATCGATTACGTAGGAAGTACGCTTCTTTTCCCGTCTCGGGAACTTCATTCTCGCATTTTTTATAGATTTCCGCGAGCGTACTGTCCTTACTTTGTTCGTTAATAAATTCCTCTGTCGAGATCTGAATTAATTCTACTACAGGAGCCTCTATCTGCATAGAATTTACATTGTCGGCGTCGGCGGCTTCCTCGTCGCCTCCGATGACATCTGCCTCCGCGTCTCCCGTTACCGGTGAGTCGGCTACCTGCTTTCCCTTCGCGTCGCTATTTTGAGCTAATCCGGCGCTCGACCCCGTCTCTGCCGCCCTCATCTCCGGCTCGGCAGTGCCCGTCGCCGCTGCCTTCGACCGCGTTACAACTGCGCTCACAATCTGCGGCTCAATGAAACCACCTCGAATTTCCTCGAGTAATTGCGCCGTACGATTGCTAAGCAGATAGTAACCGAAATCACAGTCGCGATTCACTACTGCAGCTCTGGTTGTTACCTTCCCGAAAGGCCCTTGCAGTCGGATCTGTGCTACTGGTAGATTCCTAGGTTTCGAATCTAAGGGTTGAAACACCCATACACTTTCCCCTGTTAAATCAGAATCTTCTATAAACCGTTCGTTTACAACATCAAACGACGCTCCACTATCACGCAGAATAATACCGGGCTTCTCATTTATGAGTGCGTGGGACGTAAATGGTTGGAACAGCTCCGCCGCTGTCTCCTCCGCCATGTGGCCAACCTTTTCGCCTTTCTCCGCGCCGCGCTTTGTCGGGCAGTCCCGCGCGATATGCTGGGGTGACCCGCAGCTAAAGCATTTCCTCACGCTGGGTTTTTCAAAATCTTCCCTGACGTCACGGCTTTTGTGCAAAGGTTTCCCGGCGCCCGATACCTGCTTCGGTTTTTCCGCGCTGGCTTGAACTTCAGGCCCTCCGTCCCTTCTCTGGAACGGTTTTGAGAAACTACGTTTCCATCCCGACCTATTGTTCTCGTAATTATCTAATTTCTTCGCGAATTCAAGTGGAATTGCGAAGTTTCCCCACTCGTCAATGAAGTGTTCCTTTATTTCAGCTGGAACTCGCCGTTTCATTTGATCCGTCACGATTAAGTTGAGCAATCCCTCGAAAGTTGATATGCTAAGCCCCGCAACCCATTCCTTACAATAATTATGTAATTCGCGGGCATACACATTCCACGTGGTGTTTGTGGACTTCATGTGCCTCACGAATAACTGCCGAAACTTTTCTGCATTAAATTTATACATTTCTAACAATTTAGATTTAATGTCGGCATATTCGGTCATTGTTTTCCCGTCTTCTAACGTAAGCCATGAATTGATTTGATGAGGAAGTAGCCCCATAAGATTGGCAACCCAATCTTCCTCCGGCACTCCTAACAACTCCGCTTGGCTCTCGAACACGCTTAAGTATGTAGTGATGTCATCGCTATCGCCTTTGAATCGGTCCATAACGTGATTCAACCGTACATGTGTTTGCGTTTTCGCCTCGTTCCCTGAACTTACGCTTCCTGTCGGCGTCTGATTCGCTATCCGGAGTTTCTCTAACTCGAACTCGCGATCTAGTCTCTCGCTCTCGCTCTCGCTCTCGCTCTCGCTCGAATTCTAACTTTTCACGCTCTCGCTCGAATTCTAACTTTTCACGCTCTCGTTCTTTCGTAGTCTGACACAAAGCCTTAACGAATTCTTCCTCGTATTGGCTGCTATTTACTATAATGTTTCGCAACTTTACTATTCTGTCATCGTCGTTTGCCGTTTCCCCTAGCTCTCTAGCAACGTGCGTTAGGCACTCCTTACTAAACTGCGCGAGATACGCCATGATGCCTGAACTGTTCTCGAATTGCAGATGGCTACACTTACGTGAGTGGTGATCCTCGTGTACTCCTTCCGGTCGGCTGGCCTGGTATTCGTCCTTCCTGTCAGAGGGATGCCTTCTTCTTGACGTCGGCGCCTTCCGCCCCCCAAGTTTGACTTGCGATTCAATTAAAAACTACCTCGTGTAGCTCGCACAGTCTTACAGCCCCCTACGTTCTCGGACTTCCTAGGATGCACAATTCCCGTTGATTTCACCCACACACGCCAGCTACGCACTCTCGTGCACTGCCGGAACCAGTTCGTTGCACTAGGCCGAAACTGTTACCACTATTGAACTGTGGTGCCCGAATCTTGTGAACTGCCCCATAGACTTTGGTGCATGTTCCGTTAAGCTGCTGCTACCATTACTATTAAAATGGCGCACATACCCCCGTGGGTTTTCTTTAACCGCTGCCACCATTAAAAACTAATGGTGTGCGCTCCCCCGTGGGTTTTCTTTAACCGCTGCCACCATTAAAAACTAATGGTGTGCGCTCCCCCGTGGGTTTTCTTTAACCGCTGCCACCATTAAAACTAATGGTGTGCGCTCCCCCGTGGGTTTTCTTTAACCGCTGCCACCATTAAAAACTACCTCGTCTGTAACGTCGTGGGTAGGGATCTACTCCACAAGGAAACAGACACGAGTGAGGTATATACAATTTATTTACATTAATTTATGTACACTGTTTACAGAACTCACTCTAAGGTGTTTGTCGGCTACCTGCCGCAGCCCCCTTCTCCGAACACGCGCCTTGCGGCCGCGCATGCGTTTAGCCAACTCGGCCGATTTGCAACTTGGCACCTGGTGTGCCTCGGCAGACACTCTGCCCCGAAGTATCGAGCATACTTCACAGTGTTCGAGACTCGAACACCCACACGTGCCTGCAGCACTTCCGCGCCAGACTTGGCCGGACAAGTTTTGCGGTGTTTAGCCGCGAGGAAACCAGAAACGTTACCCAACCCAGGGCTTCTGCCACCGCTCTTTTATATCCTCGAGTCACATGACTTCCGCGTCATCATTCCCCCCACGCACTCGTCTTGAGGCGTCTGCTTTCGCCGTTGCAAGTTGCACCCGGCACCTACAAGCCCTCTCCCCTTTTGGACTTTCCCTGAAGGGTTGGCCTTTGTTCGGAAGCCTATTTTTGGCTCCCTCATCCCCATACCTTGCGACTTGTCTCTCCGGAGCAGAGAGTGACGTCCATGACGCTACAATAGAGTTCGTTTGGTACTAACCCTACCAATAAATTTAAAGAAAAAATTGGGGCCTTTTTGAGCAAATCTTCTTTCTGTTATTTTTTAAATTTGCAAATTTTGCACGCACTATTGCTCGAAGACTACTGAAATTTTCAAACAAATCTACATGATCTTTATAAAAGAACTATTTATGGGTAACAAATTTCATTTGAAGGAAAAATCTCTGTCTTCAATTCTGTAGTTGTAGGAAGACACCGAAAATAATTCAAACTTTTGAAATTATCGAAAATTCAGAGATAACCGTGAAAATGGGATCCATGCCAACTTGCTAAGTGTGTTAAACTCTATTCTTGCAAGAAATTTAAGGAAAAAATTTGAAGCCGTTTTTGAGAAAAGTTTGAAAATGTCCGGGGGGCTTCATTTAAAATACTCCCAAATTTTAAAGAATGTTTTTCAAAGTTTTAAAGCTTCAACTAAAGCCAGATAGACGGAGATTTCTTCAATTTGGAAAAGATCGTACGTGTGATTTAGGCGCTAGTAGTGTTCACAAACGGACGGACGGAAGGACGGACGGACGGACGGACGAACGGACGGACAGACAGACGAACGGACGGACGTTTTGAAGAAAACAACACTTCAGGGGACCCCAAAACGTGTATTTCCGTTGAAATCTCGAAATCGATTTTCCGCCGCATTACATAACTTTCTCTATGCTACGTATATTACTCCGTATATACGTATGCATACGAGAAACTAGAGGTGTTACAGAATGGCACAGATTATCCTTTGGCTCCTTTTCCTGGCAGTTCGAAGGGGGGAGGGGGCGTCGGACGAAATCTGGAGAAGACGACCTCCGACGCCAGAAGAAGACACCAGAAAGGAAACTTCAGAAGATCTAGCAAAAAGACCTTTGAGAGAAAGAATTTAACATGGCAGGGAGCAAGAAGAGTTTCTCAATCCAACTCCATCACCCTTACAGCAAAACTGTAATATAATACACAGACGAGAAGGGGACCAGTATTCGGATGATGGTTCGGAGAAGCGCCCCTAGATTTAGGGGTTAGCTGCGAAATGAGTAGGGAAAACCTGACGAACATGCAGCTCTAAACAAACAATAGGGACTGTCTAGCCTTGACCGGTGAGCTCACAAGGAGATGGACACACGGAATTCAAACCATTTCTGGAGCAGTGTCCCGTGCAATCCGTTATGATGAAATTGACAAATAGATAAGTAAATACTGCAACACTCGACACGCAGAGTTATCAGGAGCGCTTTCAGCTTTTAGACAGAACAGCTCCGACAAGGGAGCTTCAATGTCCCGTTGTCACCCATGGCGAACGAGGCGGGTCGGCACCAAGTGCACCCGCTGTTGCAACATCCAACATCACCGAGCAAGCACCGAGTAGAAGCAACCAACATCACCGAGCTTCACCTGCCGAAAGTGTTTTCCCGAGCACTCAACTGACAGCTCCACCAAAGCAGGCCTCATTCGGTAGTATATCAAAAGGTATACAATCTTGAATAAGGAAGTCATTCGCGTTTCATGAGAGTTACGAAATTAGAAACCCAAGTAACAGGCTACAGAAAAGAAATGAAGACGCAATTTTTATTGCTTCATCCAGAATTTGCATCGCTCATCACTAAACAAAATCTTGTAGACGAAAAAAGAACTACACCAGAGACCCATCTTTTATCATCACACGAAATCAGCGGCATTAAACTAGATATACTGTAAGAACAAGGCGAAAAACAATATGGAAGTAACGCAGCGATGGATGACGGAACCCAAACCATAATTTTCACAAATGTAGGCGTACAAAACAATTCTGAGTCAATAAAAGTAAATGTCAATGATATACAGAACTGAAAAGTATAATTGAACATGAATTTTACCCCTGTTACACTAACTTTCACGGCATTAACCCTGCTGCAAAAGGTTGGCTAAGTACAGCAAAAATGTCTACAAAGCATGGAAGATCATTAAAATACCCAATACAGAAACCATATTTTTCCTTAATAAGCAAAATGTGTCAAGAGAAGAATTCTATCATGTTGCATATTGTGCTGCCTTAACAATAATAAATCTTATGGTAGCATTCCGTAATACACCAGCGATTTCAAATAACAGAGAGGCAGAAAAAAAGGAAATTGCATAACTATGTGACAAATTAGTTCAGAAAAACGAACCAACAGTCCTCGAGAGAAGATAGGTAGGCTTGCCCAATATAACTGGTGATGCTACAGAATGGCACCAACTTTCTCATAGTAAAGTTATCAAATTTTCTTGGTGTGGACTGGCTATACGGTCTTGCCCCATCATCTGGCCACCTGTCATCTATCACCGCCCACAGATCATTTTTTAAAATTTTTCACACCTTTTCGGTTTCTTAACAGTAGAACCGAAATATTACTTTAAGAATATTAAATAAAGGTAAAACCTCGTCCTAAATAGCAATTTTCCTTGAAACATTTAGAGCCATTTTTATGAAAATGGTGTTTAAGCATTACTGTAAATGAGAAACTTGAAGCTCTTTTTCACAGAAAAGTTTTGAGTTTTCGAAAAGCATTATTGGAAGTAATTTGAAGCACTATAACTCACAAATGCAATAATGTATACAAATTGTTGGAAATGTGCATGAGAGATTTTTAAAAAAATTACATTTTTGTAATTTTTGACAAAACAAACAAACAAAATGAGCTTAACGTCATATTAAGCAGTGTAATTAGCACCACCCGATGGAAAAGTTTGAAGAAAACATTTGGAGCCATTTTTCAGAAAATGGCATTTGAGCGTTTCTGAAAATGCAGAATTTTGAGCTCATTTTAACAGAAAACTGATGAGTTTTCGACAAACTTTATATGACATTATTTAAAGAACATGTACTCATAAATAAGATAATGTGAAGAAATTGCCTCTACTGTAAATATTACCGACGTAGGAGACAAGTAAAAGACCCACATTTTTGTAAATTTTGGAAAAACAAAAGAATAGAGCAATATGGTGTTTATTTCATCTTATAGAATAAATTTAGCGCTATTTTTACCAAATGTGTAAAGAAAACATTTGGAGTCGTTTTTAAGAAAATCTGCTTTTGTATTTTTTTAAATTGCCAATATTGCACGCCATATTTGCGAGAAACTACTAAAATTTTCAAAAACATGTACATGGCCTGAATGAAAGAAATATTTATGGACAACAAATTTTATTTGAAGGAAAAATCTCTGTCTTCAATTTTGTAGTTGTAGGAAGACGCCGAAAAAAAATTAATTCAAACTCTTGCAGTTTTCTAAAAGTCAGTTATCCGTGAAAATCAGACCTATGCGATCTTCATAAGTGTATTTCCCGCAATTCTAACAAGAAATTTAAAGAGAAATGTTGGAGTCATTTTTGAGAAAATTTTGAAAATGTCTGGGGGGCTTCATGTAAAGTACCCCTAATTTCAAAGATGTTTTTTCAAAATTTCAAAGCTTCAACCAGAGACAGATGGACAGGGGTTTCTTCAATTTGGAAATGATCAAAAAAATCACTGATTAGTCAAAACATAAGTAGCTTTGTTGATATTTTTCTATATAATAATTCTATGGAGAAAGTTGGTACATAGGACAGAAAGTTCAATGAAAAGCAACAGAAATGAAATAATACAAATCTTATTCAATATTTCAACAATATACAAGATTTCAACAGCAGTAGAAAAATCACAATTTCACAATACATTCATATCTAATGTAACAATATCCAACACTGTCAATCAAACCATATGTGTTCAGAACATAATACTCTGCTATGTCTGATGACACATTAAACCACACGTCGCAGATGGTATGTATTTACAACATAAATTACACCCTGATAAAAACAAATATGAAATTCACACTTGTATTTGACAACCAATTGTAGTGATCAAATAATTGATTTTATGTTGAGCACTGTCCTCATTATTTCCTCTGAATTTGGTTGAGCATACAAAAAATCAATTTTTCCAATTTCTTTACAAAAAATTAAAACCTGTTTAGAGAATTATTAATTGTACAAAAAAGTATTCTAGTCATTCAAAATGTCATTAATTCAAGGATTATTTTGAAATAACTGAAACTTCTTGGCTCGACAAGCAATGAAATCTATTGGGCACTGATCCACAAATTACTTGCAACCAGTGGTGGTGCGTGAAAAAATCTAACAGCTGTTACAGCAACACCAAAGCATCAATTTTTTGATGTGGTGAAAAGTTCTCATATTTTGCCTTGAATACCATACAAGTTTATTGGTTGAGAAACTCAGAATATGCATTATTTAAAAAAGTTAAAGTTAACAAAACTACTCTCAATGTCAGATCATTCAAGCACTGAGATAACTCACAGAGTTCTGAACTCTCCTGGGCACTAAAGACATTTACCCACAGCACTCCAAGTGAAATGCTTCTTTGCTCACTTGGTTCTTCAGTTCATGCTGCCACGGTGCAGACTTAGCATTCAGTTTTGAAAACAGACTCAGAATTGAAGAACATTGTTAGTCATCTCATGAATGGTTGTAAATCACTTTTAATGTTGCTCACAAAATTCTAAAGGTGTTGGATTCTAGAAACAAAATTTGTTGCAGTTGACCTCAATTTACTGAAAACTAGTACAAGTCAATACCATCACATGCCAAAGAAGTAAAAATTTGTTTCCAGTATCCAATTACTTTAGAATTTTGTGAGTGAGGTTAAAAGTTAGTCAGGACTATTCGTGAGATAGCCGTTGACATGTACTGTAGAAGTATATATGCCACATTATATTAATAGTTCTCTTGAATTTTTCTACAATGGGAAGACACTGTCTACTTTGTCTCTCCTCACCAACATTACTGTAAAAAGTTTAACATTCATTTGTGCTTGGTTCCTGTTTAATGTAACCTGACTTTAAATCTTTTTCTACTCTGCCCTTGCACCAGGTTCATAACTCACACTTAGCCAGATAATGAAAACTTTAAATTATGGTACATTTGCAATTACCTGAGTTAATTGGGTTCAAAACTACCTTGGATACAAACAACTCCATAACACAGAGTTCATTAAGTAGTCACAACATACAATGAAACCTGCTTTCATCAACTACTGTTGACTCCATGAAAAAGTGAAATTTAAATGGCTGGTAGCAGGGAGAAATTTTTTTAATTACTAAAAATGTTAATCATTATTAGCCATCGTATGTTAAGGAAAGTGTCTCTTTAACTCTCATGAACATATTTAAAGGTTTTTGATATAAATATGCATGAATTCTGAAAAATGAATCATTTCGATGAAGTTTTTTATTTTGCCTTTTTTTTGGGACTATTTTGATGTAAATGCTTTTTTAGAGAAATGTTATCTTTCTAAATATCTTTTTAAATACATGTAAAAAATTATTTATATTTCCCTTTTCTTTTGGTTAAAAATAAATATTTAATTAATTTTTTGTTTTAGTATCCCAATACTTGTCTACATCTGACAACCTCCATTTTCTTGTCACACTCAATATTTTAAGAGCCTAAAGCCTGAAGGCTCACTTTTCTAGCATTTTTTTGCACAATTATAAAAATCATCAAGCGATAGGTCTTGGGGGAGCACTAGATTCAGATTTTGGACACAACCTAAACACTTGTGTGCCAGTAGGGAACCCTGACTTCTGACAATGATATTCTACTAAACCAGATGTTCTTCCTGAAAGGTAACATAAGGAAGGTTCTGTTAATTCAAAGAATAAAATGTAAGGTCCTAACCACTATCTCACTAGAATGAAACTGAAATGGAGTGAGCAACCATGGTACCATATCAGTGGGCACGGTGTACTGTTACATGATTCCAAGGCCCCCTCCCCAAGTTCCTCAAGAATTAAAGCTTAGGCACAAATGCCTTTTTTTTTATATTTTCAACTATTTTCATATTAACTATTAAAAATTCAGTGTCCTGAATTCTTAGAATTTTCCTGAAATAGGTCACTTAAAAAGTGCAAATTAAGAAAATTGCTAATAAGGAGTAGGTTGATAGCTGGGGGGAGAGGTGGTCTGTAAACAGGGGTATGATTTCCACGTAATATGAGGGTTTCAGTATCTGTCAAAGAAAAGTCAAGTCATCAAGAGGTATTTCAGAGAGGTTTCACTGTACATGAATGAACTTGATTAATGCAATCACAGAGAAGCAATTGAAATGAGGGTGGCCATGTCAAACGACAAACACGCTGGCTCGCTAATACCATGCATCTAACTTATACACTTCTATGTGGTATTTTGATGCTTTCTTCTACTGTCAGCCTTGGAAAACAAACACACACAAATAGTATACGCAAGAGTAACTGCAGTACTGTATGATCCTAACACACATCATCTCTCAGTGTGTGAGAATATCTTTTCTTCCATTTTTCTTATGAATAAAATTCCAAAGATACAAAATTTTCTTTTTGTTTTTTGTTTTATACTTTTGTTAAATTGGCAAATTTATTAGGAAGGACATAAACAGTAAAGAATAATAAAAAAACCTCTAATCTATAAACTGATTTAATTAAATTAACGTATTTGGACTGAAAATCAAAAAAGATTATTCTTAGAATTTGAGTTTTGAAGTGTTCAACCTTTAGGTGCAGTTGGACCTAAAGGGTGAGTGAGGACAAAAACATCATTTTGACAATAATGAACATAAATCTAATAATTTAACACTACTTCAATAGTAAAGGAACAGTTGACTGCTTCAATAATAAATACACCTTATTTTTGGTAAAATGCAAATAAGTTGTCAAGGAGGTTCCTAATACATTTAATACCTAACTTTTTATACTCTTTTAGTATTGTCCACAATGTGATTGTCTTTCTCCTTTGACAATGAGATGAGCGAGGTATTTTCCCCGAGGCAGACGCTGTGAATATTTCTGAGGATATGCACCAGCAATCATTCTTGTAAATTCATGCCAATTTAGGTGTTCCTTCAAGCCCTTCATGCACAAACTGTAGAAATATCAAGCTTTTTGATCTGCCATGTAAAACAAAAGTACAAAACATCCAGAACTGTGTTTTTCTTTACATTCATTGGGCGTTTTGACACTTTCTAAACATTTACAATATTCATGTATCTTAAAATAAATGTCTTTTGCAAGTTAGTCATCAATGTCTTAAGCGCTTAGAACTAAACGAGGTGCTGAGACATGGAGTGGAAGAAGTCAGTTACCCTCAATTTTACAGCACAGCATATTTTGCCACATGAGACATTTAGTGATTATGTTTGACAGCCAGAAAGTTCAATGTATGCCACTTTGTTTGAGGACCTAAACCCAGTACAATCCAAAAATGGAATAATTGTGTTTCGAATGGAATGGTTCCAGTTTCATGCTGAAATCAGTTTGGAACTACTATGTGGATGATTCAAAATTATTTGTAAACCCCCTGATATTCCACAAAGCAACTTCAAGAGGATCCGCAACAAGTACAAAACTGGTCTCATACTTGGATTTTACTACAAAATAATTTAAAGTGTAAGGTCCTACATTTAGGAAAGGACAATCCCATTCTACCTTAGACCATGGGAAATCACGTTATTGTATCAACAGAATCACAAATGGACTTTGGAGTGAATATCACCCACGATCTGAAGTGGGAAGGCCTAGCCCAAGTTGGGAGAAAAACAGCTAACAAGTCAATATATCTGATACAGAGGCACATTTGCTGACTTGGACATGGAGATGGCTCATAATGCCTATATGGCTTTCATGCTATAATATGCCAATCTAGTCTGATCCCCTTGTTAGAAATTAAATATATCAAACATCTTGAAAAAACATGGAGGGTGTTGTATTGAAGAAACAGATTTGTGTATTATCAATGTTGTTGTTGTTGTTATTATAATAATTGGAATTGTTGTATTTCTTCCTGCTGATCCCTGAAACGAGCCATCTATCTGCATTACTATTATTATTATTATTATTATAAAAAAATCCAGGCATGTCACTGGCTATGGTTATTAGTTCCATAAATGTAGTGCATGATTTTATCACTGGAAGTGATCGTGATCTTCCCCCGCTAAATGGTGAGATCTGGCGCTGGCCTACATGTCAGCTGGCGGAATTTTCCCCAACCAGATATCTCCCGCCAGTGGGGCACCTCATCAGCTGGGACAAGCTCTAAGCTCCCGATAGGTCTCCTAATGTGTGTGTCATATAAGTGTAAGTGTGTGTAACAAGGGATGAGGATAGGACACTGAGAAAGGAAAGACTGTGTGTGGTCCGTGCTGCTTGTTAGGGCACTGATCTGACATTTGCTTGGTGTTCATCGGAGAAACCATGGAAGGCTTCTAATCAGAGCAACCAGCTGCCAAGACTCTTCCTCTCCAGACTGTATTAGCCATAGGGGAACTGCAATCTCATTCACTTTTTCACATTCAATCTGACAAAGATATTTTACACCCTGTTATTCATTCCTAATGTTTCCACATTGAAACATTCTATTTTACAAGTTTATATCTCTGCAGAGTTTAAAATTACTTTTATCATAAGTAGACGAAAAGTAAAATACACCTTCAATATACTATTAAACAAATAATGTTTTACAAATATAACATAAAAACATTACAATAAATATCCAGGGAGAGGCTCAAAACCATTGCAATGCGCACATTCTATTGCTTATTTCCTCACAACTAGATTCAGAATCAAAGCATCCAGAAATATAATCATACAGAGATAAAAACATTACTTTATCAATCTGTAATGCAACAACATGTAGCAGTTCAATTTGATGCTACAGAGCATTGAAAATGTGTGTTCTCATAAGGAAACAATGGTTTTAAATGGATTAAAATGCTGAACTACTACTACAGCCATTGCAAATCAAGCTTGATTCTTGCTACGGTTGAAAATGAACTACATACATCTGTTAACAGATTTTCATGTTGTTCTTGATGACAGGTGCTTTACAATTTTTTTTACAAACTCAATGGAAGAAAAAATATTATCTCATTCTGATTTGTAATATTGCTACTTACATCTGTGTAAACTTTGCCAGATACACAACACAAGATGACTCTTCCCATTAGAATAGCAGTACCTTCTTTATTTCCATGAAAACAAATAACTCCTGACAACAGACAGTCAGAATCTCCTTTTTATTTCTATCATAAGTCAGAATAATTTCATTTCACAATATCTGACATTGGTTTTTCTGAATGAGAGATTTCATCTTAGTATTTTGTTTGTTTTTTTTAACTCAAATCTTTTGTTTCTTTTTGAAAAATTATCTAAATATCTGAAAATTTTGAAACTGTAAAACTAAAAGGTTTTATAAACACTTGAACCAAATTAAAAGTTCTTGAAATAATAAACTAATAAATATTATATAACTTGGGATCAGTGCCTAGTCAATTATGAAACTTACATTAAAACAGTTTTCTAAAAAGGCAGTTCAACAATATGTGTTAATTTTTATCTTCAATAAAATAATAGTTATTTATCTTACAGCGCAGTCCCCCAAGAGTATAAATTACTAAATGAGCACATAATGGTTTAGCCACATGTAATAAACAACTTATCTTATTCAATTGCCTTTTATATATTTTGACCTATTGTCTAACTGCGTGCCTATATGATTAATGGTATTATATTGACAGTAAGGCAATACCCCTTTTAACATTGGATATACTAATGAGCCATTTAATCTATTTCAAACACTTAACTGTAAAGGCATTCAAATAAGATAATATGTATTATTAAATAAATGCTATTATTTAAAAAATTACAAATATTCCTCATAATAAAAATCCAAAAGCAGCACCATAGCAAGTATATTATTTCCTTTTTAGTGTGGCTCTCACTATGAAAGCCACAGGATACACAGTTATAAATTCAATTCAATGAACACCACTCAATCAATTCAAATTCACATCATTTAACACAGCCTTTACATAAAATATAATCATAATTAGGCCATATCCCATATCATGTAACAACACATGTTCAAGAGTATATCCAACATTTACAAATACATATTGAAACCTTTTGAAGAGGATCTTTCCAGACAAATTGATCATTTAAAAGCATTTCAATTAAAGACTTTAAAGTCCAGAAGTAGTCTCCACAAACTAAGCTACAATAAATAAAATGTATGATGTTAAATTAATAAGGAACAACCAAATAATGCGAAATGCCTTCAAATCAAAATATCTGAAATAATTATTCATCACAAATACTTTAATTAATGCACGGTCTCCTCTTACAAGTGAATAACTTAGCAAAATATACAAATTGTAGTTAAAATTTCAATGATATCCATTTTTTTATTGGAAGGATACAATGAAAAGATTGCACGAAAGTACATAGGCTGGTAATTCATTTATTAATTATACTTTCTTGTCAACCTCTCGTAACCAAATGAATTATAGTCCGAACAATTTTCTTTCCTCTTTCATGGGTCAGAAGGTCAAGGCTTGGATCTTCAATTTTTTTTGCTAATAAATCTACAAACTCACTGCGAATCATCTTGATCAATTCAGCCACCTGTGACAAAAAGTAATTGAAAATATACCTGAATTTTCGTTCTCAAAATTGAATTTTGTTCTAGAGAATATAAGCACTTAAAGAGAAAATACTGATTATAATATTACAATAATTTTTGTATTCATTTGAAATTCAAAATATTAACTCCCCCTTAAAGAGATCAAACAATACATTGAATACCTTTTGAAATTCTCATCTGTTATTATGAAATCTACATGTTAGAGAATTCTTTTCAGTTAAGTACAAAAATGATGATTGTGTGTTACATGATGGCAAAGATATCATGGAAATATGAATTTTCATTTTATTGACAATATTAATTGTAATTCATTTACCAACATACCCATCTTTTTTATGCTTGCCATGCGAGTTACATGACGATGATGCCAATAGTAATCTAGCAAAACGCAACAGCAGCAGCTTCTCTAATGGTGTAATCTATGCTTATCGCAACTATCTGAGAATGGACAAATAAATGAAGAGATAAATGCCAAACTGTAGATGTAATTACTGACAAACTTTGTATCATTTGTCACAGTCCAATAATAACTAATTTTCTGTTAATTCGTATTATATTTTGCTGTGATTGATATTTGCTTTGCCACAAATAAGGGCTAGACATTCAGATGGGATGCAGGTAACAGAAGTAAAGTGTGCCTATAATACTTCTCCAGAGGCATAACTGTCAAGACACACAGAAATTTGGTATATGGTATCATGTCCTAAAATATCTTTGACAATGTCATGTGATACACATTCAATGTAATGTATGGATGGTGCAATTCAAATCTTACTGTAATAATATATTACGTAATTTTCTCTTCCCACAGCAGAAGCCAATTACAACAATAAACTAGATGAGTCACTTTTTATTTTAAAATAAAGAATTATCTTGAGATTTTCCTCATATTTTTTCCATAGAGAATAATATGACAAAAAAAGAGAGAGACAGACAGAGAGAGAGAGACAGAGACGAGAAAAAAGAAAAGAGAGAGAGAAGAGAAAAAAGAAAAGAAAAAGAGAACTAATGAAACATTACCATAGAAAAACATGAACTCACATTATGCTTTTCTACAAGGAACTTTATCCACCCATCGGCAAGGGTCAACACAAATTCTCCCCTGCTCAACTCCACAGTTAAACCACATCCTGAAATATAAATGTTGAGTATAGAATAACTTCATTGAGAAACTATTTTTCTATTTTATTACTTCTGTTTTATTGTCCAACAGGTGGATCAATGTGAGAATACTTATTAGGGATGCAACATCGATGTTGATGTTTTAAAATCAGCGTTGTTTCTTTTAAAACATCAACATTGATGTATTGAAGCCAAAGTTTTTGGACACTGATATTTTGTGCTTGATGTATTCTGTTTCCGATATTTTGAGTGTGGATGAAAAATTCCCATACTCTTAATTTTGTATAAGTTAAAATATGAAATAACTGATGGTACCCTGTTTAAGTGTTTGAACGAAACGAACGCGGTTTATACTGCATATATATATAGATGGCAGCATACTTTGTCTAATAAACTACTTGGATATTCTGAATGGGAGAGCCACTTTAAGCACTTAATTTATACAATTTGACTACTTTTTTATTTCTGGGTTAATTTTTCTTTCTGAACAAATATATTAATTTTGTTAGTAAATAATAAACAATTTACATGTTTCTGGAATGTTTCTTTGCTTCTGCAATGCAAATTTTTGCCTAGAAAGCATTTTTTCAAACTATCTTTGCCAAATGCTTATTGCGGCTCAGTCATTCAGTAGTAGTTTATTACACAAAATATGCTTAAAATTGTCTTAAGAGCTAATTTTCCTATTTTTGACATTTCCTCCCCAGACACCCTGTATTATGAAGGACTTGGGGCAATAACAGGATTGGACTCGCTTCCATCAAAATCAAGAAATTAACATCCACAAATAAGAGGCTTGGCAAGGCTCGTGTGGCTAAACTTTCCCGTTCCAAGCCCTTCATTTGTATGTAACCCTTAGTTATTAAAGGGTTAGTAAACTTTAAAAAAATGTGTTTATTTGTTTGCATGTTCACCCACCAAGTTTGAATGCACTGAATGTTTGACTAATGTTCACTGCTGTTTTTCAATTTCTCAGTGAAAGAGGATAATTTCTTGTTGAATCGCAATTTCACAGTTGAAGTGCTGGCAAAAACAGCAAAAACAGTGACATTCTGACACTAAATTAATTTTCAAAGTTCAACTACAAATTTTTAAATAATACCCATGGGGGAAAAAAAATTGATTTAAGTACTGTATTTACCCAAATATAAGATGAAGTATTTTCTTAAATATCTCATTTGAAACAACAAGAGTCATCTTATATTCACAGATTAAGCCAGGTCATTTGGGAACCATGTACTTACATTGTCTTTCCTTGTCAAGAAACTCAAATGCTGATGTAACGAAAAGCTGCAAAGGTGATAAATATCACAAGTATCTATAATACCTTATTATATCAGCAGACATATACCACAGGTATAATGGCATTCACCACAGGTAATCCAGGCAAATATTTTTGAATGAATTGGTAACAAGAGAATTACAAACTAATATCATTGTAGTAAGTGAATCAATGTGAAAATGAATAAAAATCATTGCTGAAATTTTGTTACACGATGTTGATTTACACAATTAAAAATGAACTGTTGAATATTCGCCATGTACATTACAATGAAAAAAACAACAACAAAACATTCATACCTTACTGCATTACAGACCAACTCCACTCACATTAGGATTTGTGTCATGGTTTCTCATGACCCTTTCTTCCCCACTGATCACAAGAACATAGCCACTCTACATCTTGACTGCTACCAACCTACCAGAACCCTTTTTGGTAGCCATGAGAGACCATTAATGTAGCCAACCACAAGTTAAAAGATGAAAATGCATTAAAAGAAGGAAAAACCCTTCTCTTTTTATTGCTATACAAATTAACACACAATACAATGCAATATCTATTTTTTCAATCCAAAATATAATACAGTAAAGCCCCATGTTTTCTCGGTATCTTTTACATTTTCTCGGTATTTACAACATTTCTTGTTGATCCAATCAGTTTCTCTATATTCATAATGTTATACCGAATACCTGAATGTAAATAGACTCTGAATATAAGGCAACCCCTTAATCTTAAAGAGGCCTGAGAATTTTTTAAATTTTTAAAAAATTTCTTAATTTTTCTTATATATTATATAATAGTTCTTAATCTTTCTTAATTTTTACTATTTAGTCAAAATAAAATTCAAAATTGTATTATTGACTAGAAAATTGCCTTGTTGATGAGAATGTTAAAATTTATCGCTGAACTATAATTTTCTTGTTACTTAAAATTATCATTAATATGATTTTTGTCACTACCCCCATCCTCTTTTCATGTATCAATATTTCTTTCTTTTTTGGTCCTCCTTCCATGCTGTGACATCATCTGACATTTTGGGCTCCTCTAAAAGTTTGGCGCATTGAATTTGTGTCATTCTAAGTCTTTCACCAGACATTACCTAAGAACGTTCACTTCTATGTCACCTGAATTTCTATCTGTCCTGCACTAGTTGATGGGCTCTGTTTTTTAAACAGTTCAAAAAACAGATTTGCACTCACTGGGCTTTTTTTCTTCTTCTTTTCTTTTTTTCTTTTTCCCTATAGATTTTTTCTATAACTTTTTTCTCTTTACTGGTTACATACATACATTTATATGAATTGCAATTGGGTATGATCCAGTGGCAGATAAATCATTATTACAATAATAATAATAACAATAATAATAGAGGAGTACATTACAAGCCAAAGATGCAATAATCATACTATCACTAATATTAAGTATTATAACAATTATTTCAACTCTGTCATAATATCCAATAATAATATGTAGGTGATGCTAAAATTTAATACAAGCCACATAAATATTGGCTAAATTAGATTTTTTTAATTCATTGATTGTGTTCACTACACTTAACTGCACTGCACTGCACTACACTACAGTGTTTTTGCTTTAGAATTACACTGACCAGCACATCACAGCACTTACTCATTTAATATCTATTACTCTCATATTGTTCTAACTTATTTCGAAAACTTCGGACACTTAGAGGAAAAGCTTTGAAAATTGCTGCAGGAAACTGTTCCAATCTTTAATTGTTCGGTTACATAAGGAAAATTTCCCCAGATCTGAAGTTTGTTTCCTTGTTCGAATTTTGTGAGTGTGATCGTTTCAGCCGACACAATTTTTTTTCACTGAAAAAAAGTCTATATCAGTCTGAATTACTGAAATTGTAGATATGTACCATATTTTTATCGTTTGCAAGTTTCATGATGTGAAATGGCAATGTAAAAACCTAAACCCTAACTGATTACGCTTAATCTGCGAATATAAGATGACCTTGCATTTTTTGACTGACATATTTAGTCTTATATTTGGGTAAATACAATAAATACCCCCACTTTTACCATTTACCACAAATAACATTGCCCTCTGTTCATCCAACAATGAGTACATTGTTGCTTTGACAAAGACTTCCATCAGAGGATGGCAAAGACTCTGATGTGACATTTAAAATTCAGTTGTTTGTATAAATTAAAATTCAATTCAGTTTTGAAGCAAAAAAATCCCCTTATTTACACTTCCTGCAATTTACACAATTTCCCCTACGGTTCCACGAAAAATTTAAAAGAACGGTTTTTCTGTATGAACCACATAAGTCAATATAACATCAAACTGATCTAAAATTGATTCTTGAAACAGAAACAAATATAAAACCGAGTATAATCAAATTCAACAACAACACAGATCTGACACAATCTGTATCACAGCATTTATTTTTCTAATGTACGAATTAAATTATAAAAAAATTTCCGCTCAACTACATGTCATATCAATGTTATTACATTTATGTTAACAACATAAAAATGAAATTGTGCTGTTTTATTATAGTAGCCAACAAAAAACTAAATTCTCTGGGAATCTTAGAATTAGTGTTTAAACAAGTACTCTAATGGCAAAAAATTAATCACAAAGATCAATGTACAAAACAAGATAGTGTTTATGTCTGTTATTATAAAGCAAATTTCTAATAAACTAAAGCAAAATAATGGTAAATATAAAACTCATATTCTTTAAACAATAATGCAATGAACAAAGATTGAAATTCATTAGTAACACTTAAGTCGTAACCAAGCACATAGAAACTACTTGAGGAACAATTATCACACTATTTATTATATTATAAACCTCCAATCTTTCTGGGTAAAATGCAATATAATAAGTTAATTTAAATTACATTAAACACACAAGCAGATACATATCATAACATTAAATCATTACATAAGTATAATCTCAAAAATCCGTGAATATCAAATGTTGATTGAAAAAATAATTATAATAGTACTCTATTGTTTTGTGTGTGTGTGTGTGTTTAATTATTATTATTATTATTATTATTATTATTATGGTAATAATACAATGGATAAGCTTGGTCTTCATGCTAATTCATTTTCATATTTTAAATAAAAGTTGGCTACATTTCTCATGTAGAATGGTGAGGATCTGATGGTGAGTGAGAAAGCATGGGTCATGGGAAACCACCACCTAAATCCTTATGCAAGGTGAGTTGGACTGAAATACATTAAGGTAGTTGAGATAACATTTTCCATGCTTTTTACACCCTCTATATTATTTACATTATATGTTATATACACATTATTAGCATCTTTGTAACATCCCATACTAGTCTGTAAGTCGTCAAGAGGACAGCCAAAACCGTTGTCAAAAGGACAGCCCTGAACGCGCCTCCTATACGCATTCCTGCATCGCTACCCAGCAACCAGAATTGGGAAGGAATTAGGAAAGTGGTAGGGTTTAGGACGCTTCACAGGGGTTGAATTAACTCTCTGAAGCAGGTAAACTCATTTTATGGGAACAAATTTCACATGAGTTTGTCTTGGATTCGAATCTGGGCTTCCTTGGTGAAAGGCAAGCTTCTTTGTTATAAGCCATGTTACAAGTCTGTTTTTAATTTTGTAAATTTATTATTGTTTCCTAACAGTGTGGTTGTTTTTGATTGTAAACTGTTCTTTTTTATGGCTCGATGAAGAGTACTACATTCTGAAACTTTGGCAAAATAACTCATACATATATTTTCATTTACTTGATCAAAATCAAATTGCCTACTGAGCAATATTGACAACATTGCTCATGTATTGCAGCATACATATGAATATATTTATTCTTTACTTCTATTTACTGAGTGTATACTTTACTATTTTAAATAAATTCTTAAATATAAAGAAATATGAATTTTGGAAATTAAGATAGAGATAGGAAATTGGAATGAAATGTAATGTTCATTTCATTTTCTTAAACAATTAAAATAAAATTAAATTCCAAATTTGGGTGAACTTATTTGCAAACTGGAAACAACCTTTATCTCATCTTCGAAGGGCCTGTATTATCACCTTCCATTAAGTGCTGGTTAACTACCTAATGGTTAAGTTATCTTCAGGATAAAGAAGGAGTTTTATAATACCACTGCACGATAACTGAGAGTTAGTTATCCACTACTTCACTGTGGAATTTGCGTTGGTTGGCAGTACTTTCGAGTTCCCAATTCCTATATTGCAGCAGTTTGAATTTGATGAATTGATGGATTTTCGGGCTACGTTCATTTCTCTGCATGCTTGTAATGTTCTCTTAACCTAACCACTTCAATTAGAAATCATACATGATGTTGGGAATTTCGGAATTGGATAAAAATATGTTTGTAAAACACCATTCTCTTTACTTCTTTATTTAATACCAAATCAAATACCTTTCCAACTTTAATACCTTACCAGGTAGAAGTAAAATATATTGAGAAGCATCTTTCGTTGCAAACTACACTGAATCACTTTCTGTTACGAAATCGCTTCATAACCATTTTGATTGGAAATGAAATAAACAGAATTTTTATTCAACCCATGATATATACTCACAAGTATTATTGCTCATTTTAACATAAACTTACTTAAATTGCAATTCGCAACTTGCTACATTGATGTCATGGAAGAAAGAGAACTACGAAGATTTCATGGTGTTTCCATTCAAAACTATTTCACTCAGGTTGCACATGGTTAGCTTATTTTTGCTTGTTGTAATGCCCATGAGAATTTGATCCTCAGAAACTATTTTGGCATACCTAGGAAGAGCCGTCATTTCGAAAAGGACTCTGCCAGTTAACCAGCAATTGTTGCTGGTTACTCGGTTGGTGTTGCCCGTTACTCTCATTTTCCAATTATCATATCTTTGAAATAAACCTTCTGGTATACTCTAACCATTAGTCACAATATGATTTTTGATTGCAAACTTTCAGATAATTCTCACTGGAATTTTAGCCAAAGCGTGGTAATGTAGACCCAACATGAAATTATTATACAATGTGTATTTTTATCTCATTAATTTTGCTAACAATACGTCTGAATAACACAATGTGAGATGTGTCAAGCTGCACCAAAAGTACTGCCATTTATGGAATACCGTATTGTGGTGAAATATCACATCATTCAAACGTAACATATTTTCTCGAAATGAAAATATTTTTACAGGAAAACGTCAACAAATAAAATTTGAAAATCCTTCATGAATATACTATTTCTAAAATTACCAGAAAACAGAACCAATGGAAGTAGGGGCACCATGGATGTGTCTCTAATGAAAACACGGCTTGTCTTCACTTTCTCTTGATACACAAGATAAGGGCTGGTGAAATGAGTTACAGTGTAATTGATGGAGGATGGATGCAAAAACACCTGCAAGTGGAGAAACACAAAAAAGAAAATCATTTTTCAACATTCTCAATGTCTTTCTTCTATTCCAAAAGATATGTTTATAAAGTTTCACAATTGAGGAGTTTCTTACAAGAATCAAACAAGTCCAATATTCCATATTTTGAAATACTTCACCATGTTATACCCTACAACTCTATCTGCTGGACATTTCCTTTTGACAAGTGTCAAATGCATTGAAAAATATATGGCTGGGAAAAAGCATAAATTCATTACTATGCATGTCTATGCTATAAAGTTTTTGGTCCCTCCAGAAAAATCTTGAATTTGGACTAATTTTGTTCTTGCACGAAACCCTTCAAATCTTTTATGGCATATCATTCATCAGAGGCTAATGAAACTAATTTCAAAAACCTTAATTGGTTAGTGTAAATTGCTAGTGTTTAAATGGAGTTTTATTCTCATTTCTGTTTCATTTCTTATGCCAATATGGAATTTTCAAATGTTACAATTTTAAGAAATGAATGATGAATTTTTTAAAATGAATAAAATTTTCTTTGCCCAAACTTCACAACAAAATTCAATACATTTTCATTACTCAAAACAGTGAAAATCTTAGATAGGTGCTTTCTACTGCAAAATATAATATAAAGGTATTCTACTAAAAAAATCAAATAATAATGAGAGGAAAAGAAGGAACTACTAGAGCTTCAACAGCATACATTTTCTTGTGATATTTGTAACCGAAATACAACCACTTCTACATATACTATGCTAAGGAAAGATGATGATTTGTGCAATTCAGTAGTAACCATAGAAACCAAATCTCCTAAATGGGTAACTGCTGGAAAGAATTACCAACATTAAAAATATTTAAGACAAAAAAAAGTGTGTGCATTTTTTCTTGAGCTCCTGAATCCCTTCTCAACATTTTAACTATAAATAGTTTTTAACTATAAATAGTTGGAAGATGAATAAAAGTTAAAATAAGTTAAATAATGTAGTTTGCAGATTATTGTAATTGTACTACTATATTACTATATTATAATTCAGTATGCCTCCTGTTTTGCAACTACACCTCTGAGCCATCTTTTGGACACAAAATGTATAGGGAACAATATGGAATAATGAGGCATTGAGCAATGAGAAGTAATCCTCCGTCTTTTGTCTCATAATATTTACTGGTATTTATGAACACACATTTATAAATCTTGTATTTTTTTTAATTGAATTTGAAAAAATTGCAGAAACATGAATAAGGCAAGTCATTTCAGATCACTTGAGAAAAATTGATACAATTATTGTATTATCAATAATAAATGACTTAACTGTGTTGATTTCAGAGGCATGGGTATCCAATGAGAAAGTCACTTGCACATAAATAACACAAATTGAGAATAAAAACGTACTGCAGACAAACATTTTCAGAATGTTCTTATATATGAAGATTTTTCTCTTATTTGCATATTTTCCCTCTAGGGTATCTCATCTCTCGAATGAAGTTCACATAATTATTTGATAATTCTGATTTTAAAAACTCATGCAACTTACAAAGCCATCATCTCTGGTCTTGAAGCGAAGATCAGCAGCTTTCGGTTGCTTGGGTACAGCACCTGTTGCACTGGCAGTATACGATTTCTCTGGTGTTAGAACTTGCACCACTTGTGGATAGAGAGCAGCACAAAGAATGGCCACCAGCAACTGGTTGTTTTCTCCATTGGCATTCAACTAGAAAGCCAGACCGTAGCCATTTTTATGAGCAGCATTCATTCATAGCTGAAATTCTTTGACAAAGTTGCTGGCAACTGACAACGAAGTTTGGTCTACATAATAATTTAGTCTAGAGTATAAGAAACAGTTACAGAAAATTTTTGTTTGAATAATTTTCACCAGCTTGCTTTGGAAATACATTCTTTCCAGATAAAAGTATGATGATTTATGGGCAAGATACGAATTTTCTTAATTCAGTATAGAAACAAGTGCCAAAAATTAGCCACTTTGTATTTCTGGGTAAACATTGAGTAACTCACCTCGGGCCCAGTTTGGGCCAGAACTATGTCACTGCCAACTCTCCGTCGCCTGACTGTGTCTGGGGACACAAAACCAATGCTAGCAAGCAGCTCCAGAAACTGCTGTTTGATGTCTGCCAACATGACAAGTGTTCGCCATGACAGGAAGTTTTCTTGCACAAATGCTTGCCCAGCCAACTTGCTCACATTGCACTGCTTTTGCCATGCCTGTTCATGTAACAATGACATTTTAAAACCTAGATTTTATTTATAATGAAACTCGGATACTGTCAACAGAAAAATTTCTGGAGACATGACTACAAGGCACTTCTGAGAACGACAACAATGCAATAAAAAAGTGCTTTGATTAAGAAATAGAGTGACACTATCAGAGTTTCATTTCATTAAATGTAAGGTATCAAGTACAGCTAACAATTTAATGATTCGTATTTACTTTTAACATACTCAAATTGCCTAGACATATTTTGCTACTCTCAAATTGTTTTTCAAATCTACCAAACTTTCTAACCAAAATGCGACTAAAATATATTTGGAAAAGACTAACCTCTGGTTACAATCCCTTCAAGGAATCAAAATTGGCCAAATAACATTTATTTCCTGTTCAGACACTTATGTGCAACCTGAATTTTCTTTCATTTCAAATAGAAAAAAAATGTATTTCAGAGACTTGGGGATTGTTCAAATAAAAAGTAGGCCTTTTAACAATTATTCATAAGGACTAAAAATTTTTTGTAGTCAAACAATAACAATTTCTCTGTAAAAATTGAAACATTGAGCTTGGAGTAGGTCACCATTGACAGTTATCTTCTCATAGCAATGGGGTTTTATGAAAGAAGAATCTAAAATAACAAGCAGAATGCTTTGCAAGGTCATGGAGACTACTGCGAAAGATTCTCAGATCCACAGGAATGTGGATTTATGCGAATATATGCATGGTATGCTAGATATATTAGCAGCAATAACTTCGAAGTGGTTAAGAAGTTATTACTAGTGAACTGTAATACAGAAATCTTGAAAATGAATTGTTATTTCTGTTATCAAAAAATACCATTATTTTCTCAAAGAATTGATGGGAAGTTGATGATACTGATGATGACTGTGTCGCTCTGATGATTGAAATGTCACAAATCAGCCATTTATCTCAAATTCGAACAATTGTCATTAGGTGGAAGATGAATTGCTATTTCATGGACAAAAATCACCATTTATTTTTATGGAATAATGTTGTATCTACCAGTCATTAGTGAACTGTTTAAGAGGCATGTTGCAATCTTTTTCTCTTGCTATTTTAGCAACATATTTGTAAGGAATGTTTTAATTTGAAGAATTTGTATTTTGAGTTGAAAGTTTTGTTTACTGTGAATTAAGTTGCCTTATGGATCTTTTGTGAATGAACTGCACAAGTTCCTTATTCAGGGGAATGCACAAAATGAAAACAAATTCATTCAATTATTAAAAAATTGACTCAAAGATCTCTAAAAAGTGGATCTTTATAAACAAATTCCCAGTGGTTCAATGTACTAAAATTGGCACAGAACACAGGTAAGGCATAACAAGCAAGCCATTAAGCTGACTCATACAAATTTCTACCAAATTTTAAAAACTTTGCAACGTTCTGAAAAACCTGAAAATTAAACTACTAATGGTAGGGACGGCAAACAAATGTACTTTAAGAAACTGTGCAGATCTGGAAAAAACTTCACACGTATTAACCCTTTATTGCATAGTGTAACTCAGCAGTAACATAATGTTTTTAAGGTCATAAACACATTCTAACTAGTATTTAGATATGAACTATTTTATATTACACACAAAGTACATCTTGCTTTAATGTCACCCCATGCACAATAGTATTCTGTAAAAGAAATGATATGTGACGGCAATGTATGCCTGTAACTATAGAAAATACAAAAATAATTCAAAGTTCATATAATACACATAGTAAGTTCATATCTTCATCTAAACCCATCATCCTTGCCATTTAAAGACCTTGTCAATATGTTTCAATATATAACAAATATATATTTAAAATTATGTTAAATGTTAGATAGTAGAGACCTAGCTTAAGCCATTATCTATGGAAATTCAAATATTTTATATACCTTGTACGCTTTGAGAACAGTTAACTGATCACTATTTCCAACAGCAAATGTTTTCTTCCTACTATCAGCCTGCTCTTTCTTCCCAAATGGAGCCACAAAAGGAGATTTGTGAGATAGGCAAGCTGCAATTGTCAGGGATGAATCCACACAACAAAAAATAGCCCCATATATAATAAGCTTCCCTATTCTGAAAAACAGATATTAATTAGATGTTAATTTCAATCAATTTAAGAAGCAATAAGAAAGTCTGAATTTTCTCAAAATAATTTTGAAAAAATTCTGAAAATACAAATTGTAACAACATCACTCATTTTCTTCTGCTTAAATGCATGTTTATCAATAGCTGAATGAGTCCTGCTCCAAAAATGAGCAAGTCAAAAATGCACTTTAATATAAACTTCACTTGAAAAGTATGTTCAATGCAAATATTAGTTTCGTATAATCAGTTTATATTTCTCTAGAACATGTACTTATGGTGATGCATGATATTTATTATGAAACAATATTTTTCACGTCACATAGGCATCATCATCTCACTAAACTCATTAGTTCAAATCACAAGTTAAGTTGTGTTATTGTTTTTATCCAATTATTTTTTATACCGGGTATCAAAACTGAAAATAAGGTTCATTTCATAACATTGGCACTAATGAATTAGTAAATCTGGAATATTTAATGTCAGATAATTTTAAAAGATTCAAATGCCTTTAACAGTGATTAAAATTCTTCTGGATCTTTAACACCTATTTATTTATTGCATGTTTTGTTCAGTTTCCTTTGATCCGCTGAGCAAATGCAGAGAAAAGCTCTTACTGACATGAAAAATAGCTCTCTTCTCCATTTTATAATAAATGACTAAATAAATATAGTAGAACCTTGCTAATCCAAATCCCGCACATTTGAAATTTTGGAAAATCTGAACAAAATTCAGGATGGAGGAAAAGTAAACAGAACTAAAATGCTTATCTGTAGTATAAGAATGAATTTTATAATTACTGTAGAACTGGACAACTAATTATTGAAACACAAGTAGTTGAAATGAAACATTCACTGCACTGCTAACTACAGCGTTTATCATGTTTATGAAGCAGCAATTTTAACTTAGAGGAACTTGCAAAATCAGTAATCTTGTTTTGCCATAAGGAACCGAATCTGCTTGGTGATGTGATGTGATGTGATGATGCGATCGCTATGCTACATTGCCATTTTCTCATATTGTATGCTACGTTACATTGTCTGGTAATCCTGTAGATGTACTGTATATGTACGGTACATATTTTTGGATAATCTGAACATTTCTGAATCCGAATAGACCATGCCCCCACTTAGTTTGGATTACCGGGGTGCTACTGTAAAATATTTTTTAAAAGCACTATGCATGTTCTGTACCTGACATCCACAGGCAGAGCAGCTAAGTGCCTTCCAAGTGCAGTCAGATTGTTCTGAAGGTCCATTGCCCCAACGTCCTTCAGCCGCTGCAATGCACTGTCTATGCTGTCAGCAGGTGGAGGTTCCAGAGTTCGACCTACCATAATCATTTATTGAGATGGAATTCACATCATTATATAAATACTTACTATATATAATAATATATAAATCTATATCTTCTCCCTCTTCATAAATAAAAGTAGTTTTCATGTAATTTTGCAAGAAATAAAGGCAATTTTTAAACAATTATTTTTTCAAACAATGGATTCAAGTTTATCTATAAATTTTCCTCCACATCTGCAAAGGATGGTTAAAAAGTGGCACTGGCTCCTAATATGGTGCTCTCTCTGCATTTTCAATAATTACAAAAAATTAACACCATCAAAGAACAATATTGATGACATCTTAACCCTCAACAGACGAGAATTAATTTTCATCAAAAATTTTGTTTTCTACATCTTTTACTCCAACTACTTTAGATTAAGCCCCCAAAAATGTTTGAAAAATTAGTCCACTTATCAGTGAAGAGTGGGAGGGTGTGACATATTCATCACACTCATCCTTTGGAGGTGATAACTGTACAAGAATGAAAGAGAAAATATTCAAGAAGACAAGCATAAGCACTTATTCGGTACAATGACTACTATATCAGTAGCAAACAAATTACACTTCCCTATTTAGGTCTTTTAAAAAGTTTTATGATGTCAAACAACAGAAAAATTGTATTCACTGTTTGTATGAAATGGTATATTGCATTTCAAGCACAAACCAACATCACATTTCATGCACATGAGAGCAGGTGAGGGAGTGATGAATGCAAAAGTATCATTACATCAATATGTATTGATACTTTTGCATTCATCACTCCTTCACCTGCTCTTTTCATTCTCTACTCTCAAGTAGATGATCAGCTTGATTTAGGGAATGTCGTCCAAAACTCGCATTGAGCAATTCTACGACAAAGCACTTGGACCCACAGATTTGACAGCTGTTTTATATCTTCTGATATGTGATGGCAAAGTCTCTTCTGAATTCCAGTTTAGTGATTTTCCTTCCTGTCTTCTTGTAAATCTGCCAAGCATCATTTAACACTGCAGCTATTAAGTCTATCATTATTGTCTAGTACCATTTTTTATCTCTAATAGATATACGATACTGATTTATATCTTCATCCATTCGATTAGTACTGCCCATATTTCTATTGTAGATGCTAATAATTGCATTTATGTTTTTCTCTTTTGATGAACATCTCTTTACATGCTTGACTGAAGATTCTCCAAATTGATGCAACTGCAACCACACTTTTGTCCATCCATTTCCCGATCATTTCATACGATATAAACTTCCTCAGCTTCAATCACCAATTTATTGCCACTCAAATTATCCAGAAGACCTGTGTTCTCATCACCACTGTCTTCCATCAGATGGCTCTTTGCAGGCGGTGTTGCAATGTAAAAATCCTCTACTTGTATAGAATCAGTGATGTCTTGAATATCTTTTTCAAGCAACTGAATTAATTATGTGATAGTCAGTCCATCTCTAAAACGGTTGGTATACATGATACATTTTTTAAAAAAATCTTACAAAAATTCTGATTTTTGACTGTTGAATAGAACAAAGTGAAAAAAACATGAAAACTGTGGTGAGGGGTGAAAAGCACTGGAGAAGGACAAGAGTGACATACACACATATCATTCTGACCTTTTCAAACCTCCACAGCTTCCTGTAATAATAAAATTAATTAAATGATTTTCATTACTTTTAGAACTATGTGTGATAGATATACCAATGAGATAAACTGAATTCATTACAATACAGGTTATGAATTCAACATCTCAATAATTAGGGTCCATTCGAAAAAATATAACCATTTCGAAATGTGGGAAAAAATATTAAAAGACCTTTTTTGGGCAAGATCACACAATTAACTGAAGAACCAGACCCCTCAGTGAAAAGAATACACTTGCATGTAGAGAAATATCGACCTGTAGTGTCAGGAATTAAGTCGTATAATAACTTGTTTGCTGTGACGCATTTGTCACACTCATCCTTGGAGGGTTACATAATATCCATTGTAAATCAGTGCAGCTACAACTGCATTATTTGTAATCTTTTTTACATTTTTTTTTTTCCTTTTGCAATTTTCCAATATTTTGGTGAGTTCAACAAAAATGAGACCTGCACCCTTGTTGGAAGAATCCGTTTTATCCTTAGAAAAAAAATTGGAACAGTTTTTGAGAAAATGTATTTTTTGTAAATTGCAATAATTTCAAGCAGAAATTACACAAAAACAACCAGATTTTTCCAAAAAATGTATAAGGCTTTTTAAAAATTTTTTAAACAGTATTTTGTTTAAGGCAAAACTCTAATTTCAACTTTGTTTTGAAATGTTAACTTTTTTGCCATTTTCGAAAATACAAAGAGTTTGCTTGAAATGAGACAAGCATCAAATGTTCTATCATCATTTGACATATACAAAAAGAAAACTTAAAGAAAAAATTTGAAGCATTTTGAGAGAAAATTATTATTTAAAAATTGTCTATATTTCATACAAAATTACATAAAAACTGTTCATAATTTTGAAAAATTGTACATGACCTTATAATAAGAGATTTCATTAAGGAAAAAAATGTCCATCTTCAACATTGTAGTCGCAGGAAGGACTTTTGCAGTTTTCAAAACATCAGGGATTTCAACGAAAGTAAAATCTGCATAACTTTTTAAAAGTGTCTTTTATGCTATCCAATGACAATGTTTAATCCTAAAATTTTGAGCTATTTTTGAGAAAATTTTGAAAATGATGTTGAGGCATCATGCAAAATACCTCAAAATATCTATTTCACACTCAGAGGGCCTCAAATTCATTTAAATTGATCAGGGAATTTCAATTTTGCAGAAAATTGTCTGAACACTTTAGGTGTTAGCGTTGAATTGAATTGAATTTGCCTTATTTTATGTGGCGAGACTCAGGCCATGAGGCCTGCTCTTCTGTCTAACCACGTAAATTTCGTTACACTCCTTTCAACAAGAGAAAGAGGGTATTACTAGGGCGACGAAACAGGCGGTTTGAATTTAGCTCAGAGGCATCATTTAGGCTTGAGGATCTTTTACATGCAGTAAATCTACTAACATGGGACAGCCGGCTTAACTTCCCCTCCGAAGGAAGGTGTGCGAAGGATTTTTTCGCCCTTAAAAATCCACGGCTTTGATCGGGTTTGAACCCGCGAACTTGGGTAAAGCAGTCCGATACGCTAACCGCTACACCATCGCTGCCGATAAGCCGATAGACAGACATTGTCATCAAGCAATTTTTTAGTATGAAGTAATTTACTATATACAGGAACAAGATTTATCCACTCTTTTGTTACAAGGGTTCGGCAATGAGTTTTCTATTGAAAATTCACTGTTTTCTGGTGCACAATACTTTCTCTTACAAAATAAGAGAATGAAAAATTGAAATTTCCAAATAAGGTCATGAGAAATTGAAAAATCGAGTAGTTTTCATGTAAATTCAGCTTGAATTTAATGCTATTTAAATAATTTTTTTTCCTCAAAAATGGAAGTTTTTTCCTTGGATAGAGTAAAGGACAATAAAAAAAAAATTGGGTTGATCTTATTTTTGTTTAAACACACTGAATTTTCAAAAATTGCAAAAGATACAAATACAGCAAGGAACCACTAATTTTCTAAGCATCAGGAAAGCTCAATGATTGCTGGTTTAGCAGAAATATGCTTGGCATGTTGAGTCGAAGGACTGGAGTTCAAATCTCGGCTTGTTCTTATTTTATGTAGGTTTTACACCTGTTTTTTTTTACGCTTCATCCCGGGGATTCACTAGATGTTGAGTGGATACCTTCTGTCCATCTTTTCTGTGGCCTTCCAGGGTTTGTCCTTCCTAATAGTATCATATCCCTGGCTATCTTCACCTATCACCACTCATTTGTGTGATGTAGTTATCCCATTCTTTTTTCCTTCTTTTCACAAATCTAGTAATATCAGTTATTTTACACTCATTTCTTTCATCCTGATTTCTTATCATGTCCCTCCTGGTCTTTCCTACTATCAATAGCATTTCTACTGATTGATATAGTTGTTTTGTTTTCTTTGTATCAGTTCCATAAGTCAAAATTGGTCTTACCATTGTCTAATACATTTTTACTTTACTTTCTGCACCAAGATATTTAGTTTTCCAAGTTACATCTCTTTAGTATTCTGATACGCAAGAACCTTTCATGGCCGCTCTCTAGTTCTCATACATGGCAATCAGTGGAGATATCCTGGGAATTGAAACTTCATCTCTTACTGGATGACTTTGCCTTTATTTCTAACTTACATCTAACAGGATAAATTGATTTGGCTTTCTCTGTTGAAACTATCATATAATTATCAAATTTTGCTGTGGTGGGAGAAAAACAATTATAACTATCAAATCTTGCTGGTTGGAAATACTTTTTCAGGTTCATGTAGTTTAATAATATTCTGTAGCCTTTACAAATTATGGGAGAAAGTATGTGCTGTTGTAGCAGTTGCTTGCCTTTTTTTTATTAATAAGTTTTTAAATTACAAAAATGAAAGATGTAATAAGTAATTTCAAATTGACACCAATTCAGTAAGGTTGTAAATTTAGTTTCAAGAACTAAGTGAATAAAGGCCAAGATACTGAATGCCCTAGCACTTCTATAATCATATTACTGTTGATCCATCCTTGTGAGACTTCTCAAGAAGTAAGAGTTTAGTTCAAAGAAAAATAATTTTAGCCCTCAACATCTTCCAAAACAAATGAAAGAATTATATATAAAGAAGCATACTTGCCTAAGACAGAATGAACATCTAAATGTGAAAACAAGGTAAGAGTCTTAATTCGCAGAATCAGTTGCTCCAGTGGTACACGATGCAATTCTGGAACAGGCTGCTTAAGGAAGTGAAACTCGAATCTATGCTTTGTGAACAGGTGAAAGCACACACCCGCCATTACGCGGCCAGCACGACCTCTGCGTTGTTGTGCATTGGCTTGAGATACCCACACCAACTCCAAACTCTCCATATTGCGGTTGGAGTCAAATCTCTTTTCTTTCATTCTTCCACAGTCCACAACAAACACACAGTCATCAATAGTTACTGAAGTTTCAGCAATGTTTGTTGACAAAACTATTTTGCGTGTACCACCTTTTGGTTTCCTGCAAAGGGAAAAGATGTATTATTAGAAACCATAGCATAGAAAAAACCTATAGAAAATAGAAATAAAATCAATGCTTCTTGATGATGTTCACATTCCTAACAGCAATTAAGGTTATCTATTTCCCTAAAAAAAATTAACATATTTACTGGAATATAACAAAATATAAATAATAAATAAATTCAACATTTGACAAGATTTAATTAGAGGAACTATAAAGGTGCACAATACTTAAAGAAAGTAAAGTAAATTTAATGAGGCCAGAATTTTCTCTAGTAACTTGACAAAAAAGCTTAACATTGCCTAAAATTGCTTTTTCCAAATCGTAACATTTGTAACTGTACCTAAAGATACTTATAGAATGATTTTAATACAGATTGTGCAAATCCCTAGAAACATTTTTGACCACTCACTGATTTAGGTGTAACATTATTTCAAACTAATAGTGCTTCAATCACTTTCTAATACATCTTTTATTATTTTCACACAAGAGACAACAGTTCCTAACAATGATATAACAACAACATAATCCCATATTTCTCTAATTTATAATGGTGTTCCATTCATATTTTAGATGAGTCGTATTTAAGGACTGTCCTGAAAGTTTCTGGAATGGTTTTTGGTCGTTGGCCAAAAGCGTCGGAGCTTTGGGCAGAGAAATTGGTGGGGAATCTAAGCTTTGAAACGAGACTGGTGTCAGTCATCTGCGAGCAAATGTTGGGGCAGGGTTGTGTTCTGTGGAGAAGTATCCACTACACCACCGTCGAGTTAAAAACAGATCCTCTTTTTGAAGCAATGTTATTCACTCAAGTTCTGTTTGAAAATAGGGGAAAACAGTGCAGAGCTGCTTGAAATGCTTCGAAAAGTCTACAGTGATGGAGTAATGAAACAAAGCCAAACTTTCATGTGGCACAAGAAATTCAGGGATGGTCGGGAGTCTGTTAATGACAACGACCACTTGGGATGCCTGTCGACATGGCATTTCCTAATTTTACATCATGGTTGTGAGTTCTACAATGGTTAATTTCTTTATATGCAGTAGCTGAATGATGAATGTACTTTTACAATTTTTCATTATGTTAAAATATTGCAATTCTTTCCAAACACAAAGCATAACTGTTTTCATAGCTTCAACATACAGCAGCATTTTGAAGCACCTAATTTAAAGTATAATCGATGTGGCTGCAGGCTAACAAGTCTCATACTCACTTAAAGACAGCAGCCTGCTCCTCACTGCTGAGTGAAGAATGGAGCGGCAGCAGTGAAGTCTGGCCTCCTCTTGACCCCAAAATAGGGTTGTCATTAATCTGGTCATACAAGGTTTGAATTTCTGCCAAACCAGGCAAGAACACCTATTGCACAACAGAAGTTGTTTAATGTGATTCACAAAAGAGTATTTTTAACGCAACAAACATTCATTCTTTTATTTTTTTTTTTAATTTAAATCTGTAAATTTACAATCTGTTCAGAACAAGAACAATAAGTCAATATGCTGTTAGAAATTACAAACTTGCCACCCACTGGTGATCTTCCTTTATCGTATTACACACTGGTAATGTTGACAAAACATTTGGTATTGATTTTATTACAGTATTATCACTATTGTCATTTTAAAATCTATTTGGCAAATCCAATGGTTTGAACTTTTTCAGTCTTTTGACTTCTAAACTATTGTCCAGTAAGTTTATGGCTAGTATATTTTTATGGTTTTCTAGTTTGCTGACATATTTATGGCTAAAATATACCCATTCATTAATGGGTATATTCTTCTCATACATACAATCTGACTGATCTAAAGCATAATGGAATTGATTCCATTTTAGAAGGGTGGTTTGACTGCAAGAAAAATCCATATTTTGGGACCCACAAAATATGTTTTATTGAAAAATTGGCAAATTATAAACTTTAATGCATTAGAGGCACATGTTCTGAAAGCATGAAAATTTATTAACATAATTAACATTTGGTAAATTCTGAAAACCAGTTGGGACATAATTTGGTTCATGGAATGGTTTCATAAAATACCACTCACAGTATTACCTACAATAATTTGAAAAGTTGCCCCTTCCCCATCTGAATTGTTCCTGCTAAACATTTTGATAGACGTAGAGGTCTGCAAAATCCCAGATATTCTTTCCTTCCCTGATTTGTGATAACACCTAGCTGCAAACAACTCAGGGGTGGATGTAACCCGTGAAACAAACAGGCATGGGGCTTAAACTGGAAAGGGAACAAAAATACAAAAGTTGAAAAGGAAGAAACTGCGAATATACTTCAACACTGAAAATGTAATACCACAGCACAGTTCATCACAGACTTATTTTAAAAAATTATTTTGAAAGCTCAAAGACATCATTAATTAACAGAGATTAAATTACTTTAATTATTGAACACTGAAATGGATCTTTGGAAGACTGATTATCTAGTATGAGAACAACTATACCAGGAATACCATAGGTATCAAAGCCTTACAACTAGACACTCAGAGGTACCTTCCTGGCATTATAATATACTCATTATTTGATCCCACAAATCACACAGGACGTAGAAAGTGGAATCCATTTAATGGGATCTCATAGTATACTCTTCATTAGCACATCAACCAAGTCACACACAAATTGTCAAGTGATTTATTTTTTTAAACTGTGGTTTGAACCACCTTCCTTTCTTACCAAATCAGGTCCCAACCAATTGAGCAAAATGTTCAGCTACACATTTCAAGATGAACAACATAAGTTTTAAAACTTGTCTCTCTCCCCCTCCACCCACACTTATTTATGCTAAATATTTTTATTGATTGTGGAGATCTGCAAAAGCCCAAAAATTCTTTTCTTTAGCCCAGCTTCAGCCTTTTATTCTAAAAATGAAACAGTACAAATCTAAGTTGAAAAATAAACTTCTTTGCTACCAAATACTATTCCTACTACCACTACTAATAATAATACTGCTTTGAAAAAATCTGTGGCGAGGAACTGTTTACAAATGGAAATCCTACTCTTGTGTAACTTCAAAGCTTTGACACCGAAGATATAAATTTCAGTATTCGACACATGTTTGAAGGACATTTATGCTGGTAGATTCTTGTTACAAGCCAAAAAATTTACAGTGCACAAAATCAGGGAGGTGTAAATACCTCCTTCCTTCCTTCCTTTTAACTTCCTTGCTACCGCTTATGCAGTAAAAGGTATGTAATGTTGCGCGTAAAACGGCGAATTTTCGGCAGAAAAACTCTTATTACAGGGTCCTGGTAACGAATAAGTGGATAAATCCAGTTGCTAAGTTTATAAAAAAAACCCTGAAACACATGGTGTAGCCAGAATCCATGTTTGGTGGGCCGTTGATACCAAAAAACCGAATGATGGCAAAATATCTACCTGTCCATATGTCTATGAGCAATGCTAGCAGCTAAACCATTTGGCTGATTATCTTTAACATTGATATTCTCCATTCAATATGGCTGATGTCACAGCCCCTTGAATTTGAAACCGACTTTTAATTTTAAGGAGTACTTTACATGAAGTCCCTGGGACATATTCAAAATTTAAAAAAAAATGGCTCCATCACTTTTGATTAAATTTTTTTTGTTGGATAGTGTGAAGGATGCTTAAGAGAATGGTGCAGGTTTCACGTTTGTTGAAAACCCTGATTTTTCAAAACTTGCAAATTTCAAAATTTTTTTAAAATCTTCCTAGAACTAAAATTTTAAAGATAGAGATTTTTTCTCTCAATGAATCCATTTTTAAACGATAGATTTATAAATAAGGTCATGTACAATTCTTTGAAAATTTGAGTACATTTCGCGTAATAATACATGCTGTTTTAGCACCACTAGTTTAAAATAATATTTATTATTATTATTATTATTATTATTATTATTATTATTATTATTATTAAAAAAAATATTTACCAGAATTGTCCCACTGCGAGGGTACTTGTGGGTTCCTTTTACAATCCAAACAAGTAGACTCTCAATTAAGTCATAATTGATCTTCTCTGCATCCATCAGGTAGAGACATTTTTTGGTGAGGACGCTGTAATCTGTGGAAAATATATTACATCAGAGGCATTTCACAATGCAAGAGGCATGGATAAAAAGCAATCACCAAGAGGCATGGATAAAAATGAATGTTCATCTTACCATCATACCGATAATTCATTTGAGATATTGTCAAATGTTCATCTCTTGTGGCTGGATTGGCAATGACTGCAGTTTTCTGATCAGCCACAGCCATCTCCACTTCAAAAGATTCTGAATCTGAGAAAGGCTTTTTGATGTCTCTGCAATACTGGGAGTTCTCTTCAAGTGCATACTCAATAATATCAAGTGTGTCTTCCAAGAAGTACTGTTGGACTGGAAAAGTTCTCCCTGAAACACAGTTGTGTATTTGCTTTGAGTATAGCCATCTTTAAAAACATTTGGGTATTGAACTGAAGTAATGAGAAAGCAGACCTAATGTAACGGGAAGCAAAATAATTATAACTTAATTTGTTTCAGGCAGAAATATTACTTAGAACTGAGCAGGCCCTAGAACACCGTTTTAAGAAATATGTTTTGGCCCAATTCAAGAACACAGAGAAAGACAAATAAATTAAAAAAAAAAAAAAAAAAAAAAAAAAAAAAAAAAAAAAAAAAAAAAAAAAAAAAAAAAAAAAAAAAAAAAAAAAAAAAAAAAAAAAAAAAAGAGAGAAGAGAATAGAATAGAGAATATTCTACACAGAACCTGGCATTTCAACTTTGGTAAAAAGCAAATAATTCAGCTGGCTAGAGTATCAGGTAAGATGAGAGAAAATTTCAGTGGTAAAGGTAATCTGGTTATAGAATTCCGTTCAGAAGGTAAAACCAGCTTACAGTGGAAAAACCACATTTAAAAAGACTTGGAACAAGTGCAAAGAAGAGTAAAATGGTCAAGTGACAAATAGACAAAATGAGGAAAAATTAGAGAATGAGGCCAAAACCTAACTAGAATGAATGCCCAGAGATGCAGATGATGATGCTACTAACCTGGAATTTCAATTATGGGCACTTTACCAAAATAACTAGAAAACAACTTCGCATTCAGTGTTGCACTCATTAATACCACTTTTAAGTCCTTTCTAACTTGTAATAGGTCTCGCAGAATCATCAACAGGAAGTCACTGAAAATATTACTTAATTAATAAAATACAATGACTAAATAAATTTTTAATTTAAATTACCAATAAATGTAATTTTCCAGCTGTGGCAGTGATTAAGAATCTTTGACTGTTGAATTACCATGTTGCCTTTCATTTCATACATTGAAAAATAATTGGATTTATTTACATCATGGACACAAAATCAGTCTTGCCTCTTTGTCTTCTTGAGAAGAATGCTTTTTCCTTGCCCATGCTTACCTTTCTTCACTTCGTTCATGGACTTCATCCACAATGATATGTGTAATTGATGACAAGTTAGGATCGCCCTCTAGCCTTCTGAGCAGAATACCTGTTGTGCAGAAAAGTAGCCGGGTTGAAGGTGAGGTTTTGCTTTCCAGTCGTATCTGAAAAAATTCTGCACTAAGATTTTCACTTTTACTTTCTGTAATTGCAGTTGCATACTTTGGAACCCACAGATCCCCCTCTTACCTTCCGTACACCCAAGATGTGTGACATATGAAGCATGCGTTTAGTAACAATTCACATTAACAACTTTCTCTCTATTACTACTCTATAATACATTGTATACTGTATACTCATGTGTGTAAGCGTGCATGCGTGTGTGTGTGTGTGTGCACATGCGTGTGTACGTGTGTGCATTTGTGTGTGTGTGTGCACATGCATGTGTGCATGTGCATGTGTGCATGCGCGTATGTGCACACGTGCATATATTTTTGTATCCCAAACTGTACCACACCAACCAACAACAGATGGGCCATCGGCATGTCACATTATACATAATGTTTAGTGTGTCACACAACCTTCAAAACTGATCCATTGATTTCTTTAGTTAGATTACAAAGCAAATATCTTAGTACCTGGTAACCAACGACCCCCCCTATTCTGTCCACTCGTTCATCAGCCACTCGCTCTGCCACTCCAATGGCTGAGATACGTCGTGGCTGGGTGCAGACAATCTCTCTGTGCTCATCTTCGCACGCACCTGTGAGCCACTGGTCTAAGAGGAACTGGGGCACCTGCACACACACATACAAGTCTAAAAGTAAAAGTTTAAAAATTTTGTACTTCAAGATTCGACAAGATATTTTAAAAATTTGTGAAAGTATGATTATGTCAGCTTTACTGACTAACAATGTTAACAACAGAATCCTGGTTGGAACAGTAGCACTTCTGCCCTAGATGTGATATCTCATTCAAACTCACTGCTACAATAAAGCCTGATTTTTACTACCTGTAAATCGTGAAAAGGGCAACATGCTTATGTGCCAACGTTTATCTTTTTCATTACAATCCCTTTGCAATGAAACAAAGATACTGAATGAAGCAATTGTAATCTACATGATAACCAACCTGAGTACTCTTTCCACAACCTGTCTCGCCACTAATGACAACTACTTGACTTCCATCTATTGCAGATAATATGTCTTCACATTTATCCCACGCAGGAAGTTTAGCGCGGGCTTCCACCATTTTCTGATATTTAGGGCAACTATCTTGCATTTCAAAAAACTTCTGAATAATTCGAGAGTTCTCTCTGAAAGAGAACAACAAAATTGTAACTGTATTGTTAGTAGTCACTACCAGTTCAACATCACTGCTCTGGCAGCAATCTTCATTATTCCACATTTGGTTTCCTCACATTCCATTGAAAGTCAGTGACAGGGGAAAACAATTTATTAGCAGAGTGGACAAAAAAATTCATGGGCCTGACATTCCCTGACTTTTAAGTTACACATCCATAACATTTCTTGGCGAGGTTTACAATTTCCCTCTTTCCTTACAACAGTAATTTACTGTTCACATATACACATTTTAAAAGTTCCGTTAGTCCCATTTCCTAAAATAAAGTAAAGTAGTAGAAATGAAAATATTATTTTCCTTTCTCATGCTCAATGGAAGCACAATAGTGAACTATAAACACTAGTTTATCACAAAAACAACAAAGCTCCTTAACATTTCCATACAACACTGAATTTCATAGCTTTCCCTTTCTTTTCCAGCTTTTCAGACCTGAGGCCCAACCATAGGTCGAAACATCAGCCACAAACAAATTATGCAACAACAAATGAAATTCTTTCTTTCTACAACCGACCTAAACCAAGGAAACCCAAAATTGTATCTTTAAGAAGTTAAGAAATACTATCAATATCAAATACTATTATCAAAATAGTACATAAAGTGTGCAATAGAAACAGCTTCAAAGCACTTTGGACTTAAGCTGAATGAAATTGATATTAGCCAACACAAGGTGGCTAGTGTAGGTGAAGTGCCAAGGAATAGCATGATAAAGAGGGATAGAAGTGAGAAGTTTCTAATGGAAGTGATAGACTAAGTGTGAAGTTTCAAGTTGCTCTCATCAGTCATTTCTATTTGCATGATACCACCTAACCTAATCTCATTCAGTTGACACATTGCTACATATTTCCATGTTGGCAATAATGGTCTGGCATTTGCAATTTACATAAAACAACCTTCAGTCTATGTTATAAAATTTCCAATGCATTTTCGTTCTTTCTGTCTCACACTCAGAAAATCACCTTACTTCAGTCACTAGCCAGTGGCTAATGCCAACATTAGCAAGTTGAGATCTAAAATAATCAGTTCATCATTCGTTGAACATTACCCACATTGTGTGACCAACATACAAATTAATGGGCCAATTCTAACTTGCCATATTTTGGACATTAGCCGTAACATATACAGTAAAACTTCACTTATACGTTTTTCAGGGGACCGAAGAAAAAAAATGTATAAATGAGAAAAACACATAACTGAAATTGAATTTTATGAGCAAAAAAAAATCTCTATTTTTACTCTACTGTTTTATTAGAAAACTTACTACCAAAAAAGAAGATTTTAATATGTAGTTTAAATGATTACTTATGAAAAAAGTCTGTTATCTTGGCCTGTTTAACATTATAAGCCCCCAAGGTATACACTTCCCCCTCCAAACGTGATAGCTGTCCCATCACCTCATCTGCAACACTGTGTTGCATAACAAACTTTTTAACAGTTTCTAATGCTGCAACGGCTTCACTGAAACCTACTACATTTATTTCACTATCATCCACTTCATCATCACTGTCTTCATCAATCTCTTCGTTGATTTCACTCACAATGTCCTCAATGGACCTTAGTTCAGATGTAACCACATCTTTATCTACATCCACAAATTCTGTGAAGTCCGCTTGATTGATGGGTAAATCTCCCAAAGCTAACTCCATTTCTACATCATCTTCGGGGCTGCCAAATCCAGCTTTCCGGAAACAGTTCCTGATGATAGATTCTTCAACTTTCTGCCATGACGAGGAGATAAAATGCATAGCCTATGAGAAAAAAAAGGAGTGTTCCTGATTATAAAAACTAAAAATTCTACTTCACTGACCATAAAACTAAAAATTTTACCTGTAATACATTTATTTTAGTCGAACTCCTGTTTCCGTTGTCGATGTAGCGGATGGCCTGTTGCACCAACATTTTTCGGTAGTGCAACTTTAAGTTTCGGATAACCCCTAGATCCATGGGTTGCAACTCGCTGGTGCAGTTCGAGGGGGAAAATTGCACCTTGATGTTCTGTAGATATGAGGTGTCTGGTGGATGTGCTGGACTCTTGTCTACAAATAATAGTATTTTTCACCCTCTGATACCCATTCTGGCATCTAAAGCCCGCAACCAATCTTCAAAGATTTTCGTGGTCATCCACGAATTTTTATTGTGTTCATACTTGGTGGGCAGTGTTTTAATGTGTTTGAAGCATCGCGGCTTCGCAAATTTCCCGATCGTGACCGGTGGCAATTTTTCTGTCCCATCACTGTTAGCACATAAAAGCACAGTTACACGGTCTTTGCTCTTCTTACCCCCGTGACAATTTTCTCCCTTGAACGCCATCGTCTTTTCAGGCATTAGGAAATAGAAAAGCCCCGTCTCGTCGGCGTTAAAAATATCTTTGGGGGCATACTGCTCCACCAGTTCTTGAAGAGGTCCCGACTTCCATGCCGACACGACATCTGCATCAACATTTCCGCTTTCGCCGCACATACTTTTGCAGCAGATTCCGTGTCGCAGCTTGAATTTATGAAGCCAGCCAGATGGAGCTTGGAAATTTTCTAAACCAAGCCGCAGTCCAATTTCAGTCGCTTTCTCGCACAATAAGGGGCCGCTTATTGGTATACCTTCAGCACGATGCTGCTGAAACCACTGTAGCAATGCATCTTCCAAATTTTCATATTTTCCTCCTTGAATTCGCATTCTCTTGCTACTAGACACCCCAAACACACGTGCCTTGTCCTCGATTTCTTTCCCCTTAGAAATGATGGAATTCAGCGTGGATGCCGGTATTCCCAGTTCTTTAACAATTTCTACTTTCTTTTTATTTCCACTCTCCCTAACAACTTTTAAAATTTTTATTTTCTCTGATATTGAAAGGGGTTGCCTTTTCCTACCACTCATTTTCGTGTAATATCGCGGACGCAAAACCAGAAAGAAGACGAACTACGGCAGTACAACAAACGCGAGATGAAGGCGCGACCTGAGCGACACGAAGACTATTCGCAAATCCCAGCCAAGAACTGCAGATTGCAGAACAGAAAGGATGATACTGTTGAACTTGTGTGACTCAGTTTCACTACGGAAACGAAGGCCGTGACCTGCGTGGGCTACAACTGGCGACGAAGACCCACGGCTGCTTGCTTTGCTTTCAAGCTTCATGTTACTTGAGATAACGCGGATCAAAGCACGGTGATCTAATACGTGGGCGACAGGAAGCGCACGACAGCCACAGCTCCACCGTCTGGCGACACCCGCCGCGCCGCGCCTCGCGGAAAGGGATCGGTTTCATTAGCCGCTTGCGCCATCCGCTACCGAAAGGAACTCGTGTTATTACGGCGAGCCAAAGGCACCTTTGGAGACTGGGACAGTCAATGCACAAACATTCTCATTTATTGGTCATCTATGTCATTACTCTCTCCTGGGGACACCTTTGACCTTCCCTCGGAGCTAGCTGTCGCCTCCTGAGATCCTCAGAGAGCTCCCATGCGCATACGACTGAAAGTTTTCGTTTTGGAAGTCCCGCTTCTGGAGGTGGGCCGGGAGCCGACTTTCGCTACCACCCGCGGGCTCGCGCGGTCTTGACCCCTCAGCTAGGCCGAGTCGAGCTTCTATATTACAAGTTTCATTAACGGGAAGTGGCCTCAGAGGGCAAGAGTCAGCTCCGCGGGAGCGCTCTGGAGCGTGTCGACTCGAGCAAAATTCCGGGCACGACGCAGATCGTCCAGCGCCTCTGCGGGATCATTTGAACGTTATACGGCCTTAAAGGGACTTTTATTTTGAACGTATAAGTGTGAAAAACGTATAAACGTTAAACGTATATCTGAAATAATTTTGCATGGGAATTATAGGAATTTATTCGGGACCTAACAAAAAAAACGTATAACCGTGAAAAACGTATAAGTGAGAAACGTATAAACGGAGTTTCACTGTACATTACATTAGAAAACTAGTCTATTCGAAAAAATTAAGGAATTATCCAAAATTAAACCAGAGTTTCATCAAAAAACTCTTTGGATTATTTATGAACTCATTTTTACTCATAACCTTATATATTTTACACATTACCTCATAACTTCTTTCATGTTCTGTTGACTTTTTCCAGCTCTCTGACCTCTTGAATTATGGCCAAAATTGCTGTCAACTTGCATTCCATTCAAAGAACTCTTCTTACCCTTCATGTCTGGGAACAACTTCTCTTCAGGCAAAGGAAAGTCACCTTTCCAAACTTTGAGTATCTCCAGCATTTCCTCTTGCTTCTCAAGTAGCAGCTGTGTCACAGTATACACACATGGCTGCTCTGACTGGGAGCAAGTCATGGCTTCCTGTTGCAATCGTCGCGCCAAACGCAAACAGGCATCCGCAGGAACTTTGAGGCAGTTGGTACTCAGATAGATAAGAGGGGGCTCAGCTGGGTAACATAAACCTAGAGCCAAAAGAGTAATTAGTGAAACAGATAAGATATTGATTAAAACAAGGCGGAGAAACAAGGAAACTGCTGAGGGCCTTAACTCAACTTTTTTTTCAATAAAAAATTTGTCATCTATTCTTTAAACAATGATATCACCTACATATCACAATCTTTTCACTTTGTATTGTGTTCATTGATAAAATAGTAAATTATAACGTGTGAATAACAAATTTACAATTTATCAAAAATTGGAAAAAAATAAATGGCATTCTCAAAAGACAGAAATCATACCTTCTGGAAAGCGTATTTCAAGATTAAAAACAAATTTCTCCTCAGCTTCAACTTTTTTTTTCACTGTGGTTGTAGAATTTGGTAATTCATGGGAATTGCGACATCCAGTAGCAAATTTGCAGTGGCCTTTGGCAAAAAATCTGCAAATTTCTGCTTCCTTCTTTGGTTTTCTTTGCTCCTTTCCCGTTTCGAGACATTTTTTTGGTTTGACATACATGTCTATTATGTAAGGTATTTCTAAGTGTAGGAGCCACACTCTGTTGATGAAAAATATCAAACATTAATTTCAATTTATTTCATGTTACTTAAAACAAGAATATGTGCATATACGTATGTACTAAACATAACATCACTGCACCTTGCTGAGGGCAAAGCCCTGTGCACGAGACAAATTAACTCAATTCCAACTTTTACATTAAAAATAGTATCAAGTTTTAAACACAAAAATTTAGGGGAAAAAATTACAAAAAGGAGAAATAATTACAATAGAAAAGAAAAAAATACGTTTGTTGACAAGTCAGAGTGAAGGAAAAAAAGGTCTTTCCTATTTCATCATAGACTCCTAAGTAGCATCTTTTATTCATATTTGAACGTTTTAGATTAAAGATCAAACAAGCAACATACACACTGCTTCTCCTGCCTACGTCTTTCTTTACTTTAGGAAGAGTGATAATGGGCACTGTCTTTATCATGACTAGATTCATAGACGTAGGAAAGATGTATAGCAGTACCTGTATGAATACAGGTAGGAAAGCTGTGTAGCAGTGATTTTTCTAAATAAAATTTCCCAATGGAAATTAAATCTTTTTCCTTACATAAGTTTTCTGAGGAGTATTGCTGGTCTTTACCAAAGATTGTTGAAATAATCGAAATTTATAAAGATCAATTAATAAATAAACCTTATAATTTAAGTTGGTTGATTTCAAATTAATGATTAAAAAACAAAACTAAAAAGTTGATTTAAATAAAAGAGCCTGTCTATTATACACCCATTCCATGTATATGGATGGGACATTTCTGTTTCTATTTTCAACAGGCAAAATCATTTGTTTAACTATTAATAAATAAAATATGTTTTAATGTATTGCTTTTGACTTCAGGTTGGTTATTTATTCTCTTTTAAAAGTAAGACATTTTTGAAATGTGTTTAACAAATTATTTTTCTATTACGACAGAATATATAGCCAGTAAATGTAACTCTCAGTTTAACTCAATATTTCTGTGATTAACGATGGAATTAATACCTGAATGCTTATAATGTTATTTCTTGAAATCATTTACTATAAGTCAGAACTTTTCAAAGTAAGTTACTGATTTTCAATATTTAACTGATAAATAGAAGAAAAGTGGCTTATTATGGAAGGGACATTTTGCACAGAACTGTTTGATTAAAGATTAATATTCTTGAGGATCCTAATTTTTCTTGTAATTTCTAGAAAAGTGAATAATTCAAAGCTAAAATACAGGAATTCAAATTATTTTTGAACATACTATATTGAAAAATTTCACATACAAAAATACACATTAACCCATCATAAAGAAAACCACACTATTTTATTACATTTAAGGAAGGTGATACTTTTAAACTAATAGAAAAAACTCAATCCTTTCTTTGCATATTCTGGTTGGGGAATACTACCAGAATTTCAGGTGTGTGTGAAGTTGGCACAGTGAATTTCGAACATTTTAAATATTTTGAGTTGCAAACAAAGAGTTCTAGAGTTCTTGAAAAATTTTGAAAAAGGTTCTGCAAAAATTCAGAAACTATCACAAAAGGTTTAATTCAAAAGCAAAAAAAGTCCCGTGGGCAAAAATTGGAAAAATCAAAATATAATAATAGTTCCCAATGGCGCTCAAAGAGTTCTAAAGTTATGAAAAAAAATTAAGAAAAAACTCAAAAATAACCAAAATATTGAAATTAATTTTCATTTTCCCAACATACAACAAAAAACTACTCACAAACATGCATCACATGCTTGTTGTTTGACGCATCATTGTTTATGACTCAGAACTTGTTAGAACTGGAAAAAAAGCAATTTTAACATTTTGTTTCTCCTAATTTTCAAGCCCAAAAAATGAAGACGAAAATATTGAATAATTCCTGTGTCTGACATCAGATGAAAAAAGTGTATTCGAAGTTTCTTTAAAGCTCTCCACTCATGACCAAGAACAACCAAGCATTTTTTATACATCCACTTCCAATTTTTATACATCCAACTCAACAAAAAAAGAGCTAAAGGTGGATATAAAAGTTTTCAACATAATGTTCACTTGGTTAAGAGGTTAAAATAAATAACACGGTGTAATATTTAAACACTAAATTTGTCTAATATTCTTTATTAATCCAAAAAGGAATTATTTTTATAAATTAATATTTATACATAAATTTACATTTTTTTAAAAGTGAATAATACTTACTATATTATTTCTTTATCTTAGTACAAAGTAAATATTAAATCTCATCAAAAAGTCAGAAAACTTGGTACTTAATAAAATTTGGCCACACACAAATTTGTCATAGTTCTATGTAACTATTAAAATTAAAGTTAAAAATATTTTTAAGTTAACATTATAGTGTATTAAGATTATTTTTAAAAAAATGTAATAATCATCAGGCATGAAAATTCCTAAATATATATATTATGCTTCTATATCTGATCAACTTCATAAATTATTCAGAAACATACATTATTAATGTAAATCTTATTTAAATTTTAAAAAAATTGTTGATTAAAATGATCATGATTTTTTTTTAACCCTGCACCAATAGGAAGAAAACGAAAAATTTCAGTTTTTTGTTAAAAATTAGCTCTAGACAAATTTAAAGTACATTCTTGGTAAAAGGCTGTGTGCTGTAGAGCCGGGAAAAACTTCAAAATTAAAATAATTTACAGATTTTCGTGCTTGTGGTGAGTGTAAGAAATATGACATGTCAAAACTTTATCACAAAAAATATTGATGCATCATAAGTAGACATCGGATCTTTAGGCACTAAAAAATAGTCTTCTAGGTGCCCAAAAAGGCACTACAAATGTCTAGAATAAGGAGAATAAAGGCACTGTCATAAGTTACATACACAATAAAATCAAAAAAAATTTGTAACTTTTGTCTATATTATTTTGTAAACATGCATAAAACAAGCATGTACATTTTCATGTAAAACAAGATTTACACATTTACTACATTGTATTCTTAATAGTTTGCATTTAACCAGTAAGTTTTCAAGGATCACAATTTCAAAATTGCAATGATGGTGTAACAAAATCAGTTTGAATGCAGAGAAGGATCTTTTAACATCTTCTGATGTGACTGGCATATATTTTAGAAGTCCAACATTAGCAACACTGAGACCTTCTAGGAATTTACATTTACTTCCATTTATTTCCATTCAGTGCCCTTGGTGTATTGTCAATCAACCACATTCTCCGAACATGGCTGGTATTTATGAAATTGGGACATGGAGAAAAATCAGTTGGTATACTTTCAGGAATTCTCTCGTTTCTAAAATACAAAAACCTGAATTGAAAATTTCGTTATGAATAGTAACATTGGACCATGGCCGAGTTTCTGATACCTTAGCATTGTATATAAAAATAATACATAAAAGACAAAAAATGTTCAATAATTCTAAAAAAAGGATTTTAGGGAAAAAAGGCATTTATGCTATAAAAAAAAAAAAAAAAAAAATAAGCATTATAAAACTTTGTCATGATTCGTGCACAAATATTATCAGCCTTTAAATAATCTTGCAAGTATAAAATAGGCATTTCCCTAAACATCCGATGTCTAATCATAAACAATTTCATTGCTATTGCTATCAGATACTGTCAGTATGCAAGGCAGATCTAAAGCAGGAGCTATCATTACCTGTTTGCTATACGTTCCTCAAAGAGACTTTCGTATATTGATTCTAACACACATTTCTCTTCTTTCATTTGTTCTACGGCGGACTCCAATTCACCACTGGAATTAAGTTCTTTACCTTCTTCATCCTCATCCTCTTGAAGTTTTTTAACATTTGGAAATCGAGTTTGAACTCTAAAGTACTTTGATGCTAAGACTTCCAATGCGGTTCCTACATCACCGTCTGTAATTTCAAGGGCTTCAACACAATGTGATTTGTGGAAGCCATACCTGAAGCAGATAATTAAAAATATGAATTGAATGCATATTTAAATAAAAATATTATTAACTGACACTTAAAAAAAACATAATTAAATACAAGTGAAAGAATTACATAAAATTAAATACATTAAATACTGTTTGTTAATACATTATTAACAAACAGCTGCTTTAGACAGGGGAAGCACTGCATAATACCAATATTTTTATTACAATTCCTTGAGAGTGTCAAGAGATTTAAAGGTCGTATAAATTTATAGGATTTAAAAATAGTGGAATGTCTTATGTGTGCCCAAGATTCATGTTTGGGGGCTCTTTATGCATACTTTTTGGCCCTGTTTTGACAAAAATATTACAAAAACGTAATGTTCTACTATATCTGGAAAATTCACATAGCCCAGTCTTCTCTAAAATTTGAAAAGTTCCACAAATTTTTCGTCTTCCTTCTCAGCAAGAAAGGGAACTAGGGTCAAATACGTTTAGTTATCAGATATACCAAGAATTTTTAATTTATTACTAATGATTTACATGTAAAAAAATATTTTGAACCATGATAACAGGTAATTACATATTTCCAATATGAACATTCTGCGATTATTTTAAGAAGAAAATAAATTAAACATAAAATTAAAAAAGTATTGCTGAATCATCATACCCTTGTAGTCGGGCCAATGCAAACTTATTTACTTGATCCTTCAATGACACGCTATCCTTTGGTTTTGAATAATCAATTCCTCCTTGAACAACGAGGTGCCCTCGATCCATCCAGTAAAGTTTACTAAGGTTTTCACCTTTATCTTTGTATGCAGAAATATCTCTCAAACAAAAATTCTGTAACATACACAAGTTAATTTGGAACACTGAAAATTCCTTGAATTAAGCAAAAAACACAAGCAAATCGATCATTCTTTTTAAAATGATTAATCTTTGCCTCAATACAATAAAAAGAATGACATCAAAGCATGTACTAAGTTTACATTTTTTTCAGAATTGACATACATATACTTATTATTCTCATTGGATGATAAGAATTAATAATGTATGAATTTGGGCCTACATTTTTAATGAAATGAATGCGGTAAAAAAGGTAGGTAATGATAATTTTGATAAATAAATAAATAATAATAATAATAATGTTTGGGAGACAACTGAACAACAGTAAGACATTCTGAAACACTGCTTCTGACATTGCTTATTACGGATTTTGAACAGTACATCATGTGATAGTTCTCGGGTATTTTAATGTCATATTTTCTTGTTTTGAATAAAGTGTACAATAGTACTGTTTCTCATTAGCAAAATTACACATCAAGCACATAGAACAAGTTCCATAATTTTTGAAATATTTTTTATAGAAATTCCTCCAGTTATGATCTTGTCCGTGTTTCTTTTATATGTTGCTCATCATGTTTTTTCCACATTGAATGTGCTTTTTAATATTGTAATAAGCATTTTCACAGTAATACCTTAAAAGATTTTGCACGATGATGATGGAATTTTGCGTATAATAATAGTATGTTCGTTATAGGTTACATTATGGTTGATTTGAATTCCAAGAAACTTATGACTTTGTAATTGGCGTATATAATGTTTTTTTATATCAATATTTCCATTGCTTTTCTGGTTTTGTTTATGATTACTAAATTGTTCCGTGTGTTTTGTTTATGATTAAGTTTAAGTTGTAGCTCAGATATCTAGAAATGTGATGCATTGCAACTGCTGTATTTTCTTTAAATGGTGTTCTATTATCACTGCTACTAATTTATGTTGAGCAGATAAAATTGGGGATACCAGCACTGATACACGATTATACTACACGATTCCTGCATTAATGGAATTAATTATTTTAAAATCCTGTTGTAAAATATTGTTGTTGCCATTGTCATTATTATTATTATTTAAAAGTTACAATCATTTTTGAAAACTGGAAAGTGAAAGTTCAGCAGTTTTTACTCCTGTTAAGAAATATTTGACTATTTGCAAGACTTTAAAGGATGCATTTTTTGTTGTTTTCAAGAAGTTACAAATTTAACAAATAAAAGTGCAATCTGAAACTAGATATAACATTTTAAACCTTTAAAAGGCTACAAAAATTATTTTAAGAGATATTTAGAATGCCATTACCTCATAGGTACCATATCTGCACAAAACACTAAAGAGAGGTTGTCAGGCACCAAGGGTTAATACATCATGAATAAAGACTGCAACTGCAGAAAGAGTGGATTTATTTTTTCTGACGAGTTAATACTATGTTGTTTTTTTTTCCCAAAAAATATTATACATTATACAAAAATATTATACTTCAATTTCTTTTTCAAGTACAGTTACAGATCACGATACTAGGTTTACCGGCCTGTAGTTTTCAACTTTGACAATACTATTAATGCATGTAAATGAATGCCTATCATTTCAAAAAAGGAAGTTAATATTTCAGTTCGTGTGATTAATTTTCTAACACATTTGCATGCTACTACATCAGAACTTAAACACTTTTCGGTACAAATTCATCAAATAACTAACTTTAGATTGACTTACATGAAGCAAAAGCTGTAGGAAACATTCAAAATGGAAGAGAAGAAAAGTAGGGAATAAAAGGAGATTAAATAGAAACATGTCATGAATTTAAATATTTGGAAGGAATTATAAGTGAAGAAGGAGATTCCAGAAAATATATTTTTCGAAGATTACCCAACAATGACAAGCTATTAGAAAGTTAAATTTGCTGCACTGGAGAAAAGAAATATCCAAACCCACTAAGAATAGACTTTTTGGCTATCAAAGTATAGTACTATTTGGCTCACAAACATGGGAATTAAGGAAATGAGAAAGAGATAACCTAATGAGATTAAAATGGATTTTTTGAGAAGAACACACAAGAAACATGGAATACATTGGGAATGAAGAAATTTTGAAGTCAATGCAGGTACAAAAATCAATTATAGATGAAATGGAAACACAATGGCTGAAATGGTTTGGTCATGTGAAAAGGCTTAATTGTGGGAGATGGCTCTGAGAGGTTTCTGAGTAGCTCCCATTATATAGAAGAAAAACAGGTAGACCCAGAGAGAATTGCAGAATCAGGTTTTTAAAGATATGCAATGGAGAGGTCTAGAAGAGAATGTCTGGAATGATAAGAGGGGTAAGGAGATTGGGATGCAAGAGATGGCTGCAAGAGCTACAAAAATACTCGCAACACGAAGAGATTGAGTAACAAATACAACCAATTTCTTGAGGTAAACGTGAATTCCCGTAAGTGAATCAAAGTAATTTCAAAAACAGCAAAATTATTTTTTTCAGTTTAATAAGAAATCAACTAATAAAAAAATAAAGATACATGAAATCACCTTCCCATGTAGTTCTTTCATGGTGTCTAATAAAAGATCTTCACTCTCTTGAGACATGAAGAGAGTTTTCATTTCAACTTTGAGTCTTGCCCTCCTCTCTTCCCCATCGTTGGAGCTGTAAAATAATGAAATATTATGTAGCAACTGTACACATTTGAAATTTATCTCATAAGGATTGAATTTATATTTCTAGGAAACCTTTACTGACTGTTCCTTACACTTGTCATCAAGATAAAGCTGATATGACAGTTGTCAACAACTCTAAATACATACATAAAATGTACAGCAACACTTAGGATTTAACCAAATCTCTAATTTGAAAGGCATTTACTAGATATTTCTGCAAAAGTGTGTAATGCCACCTTGTGCAATAGTTTCAACATATGAAACCATGATTTTATCAGCATTGCTTTCGTGTTTCAATTACCTTGATTTATCTCCTCCGGCTTTTGTGACGACAACCACATCTCCGTTCTGAACGGAATCGGCATTCTTGCTTTTGGTAGACTTCGAACTAGTTTTTTTAGAACTCATAGTTACTGTACAAACTTACAATTTCATTGAAATAAAAATAAATTAAAAACTTCAGGTGTTGTCAAGTGACGACGCTGAAAAACTCGACATAAAAAAGAATATCTTCTAAACAAAACGAAACATAGGAATTGGTACCATAAAGGGAGGTGGCAAATAACATAACCTCAACTTACTGCAAAAGACAGAACTCACCGGAACTCACGCATCTTGGCCACGATTCTGGATCTTCGAACGCTATTGGCCAACCTAAAAACAAATGAATGTTGGTACACGTCTTGTGCTGCGAAGAGTAGTGCACCTTAGAAAACAAATGAGAAATATTATTTGCTAACAGATAGCGTTGTAATACAAAAAACAACTGATACAAGACACGCTACGCAAAAAGTCTCCACAGGTCGTTGATTGGCGAGGGAGGTTGTTTCAGTTTGATTTTAATACATTTTTCTCCTACATAATTCCCAGATGGAAAAAAATTACAATTCTGGTCTAATGCGTATCAATGTGTAATATACCAATGCGCTGCTTTATAAATGAACCGCAAAGTTTTCAAATTAAAATATTTATCAAATTCTTTGTATTTTTTTTTTAATATTCATAAAATCTTTTAAAATTTTAAACCGAATGTAATAAACATTTTTTATTGTCCCAACCGAATTCTTATTTCAATAAGTGTAAGGGTTGTTACAATTTTCTCAATGAAGTTTTCAGCATTCAGCTGAAAACATTTAAATTAAAAGTTAGATATTTTCAAACACAATGTCCGCCGAGAACAAAAGTATGCAATTTTCGTATAATTGCTCAAAATATAAAATAAGTGGTTCTCTAATAGCAAGTACTTTCTCGTATTATTTGTTCAGTAATAGTTACGTCATACTGATAACTGAATTACAACAGATTTCATTTAAGACAAAAACCTCTATTTCAATATTGAACATTTTCAATGTTACCTTTTCGCAATTTTCGGAAATCCAGAGTTCGACGAAAATGGGACGACGGAAATGTGTTCATCAGAAACAGATCTTCAAAAAGGTCATTTACAATTCCTCGAAAATATGAGTATTTTTATTTAATTTTGCGTGAAACGTAGACAATTTTTAAATTTTAAGCAATTATTTTCTGAGAAAAGGCGGCAAATTTTTTCTTTATTTTTTTTCACTTATGTAGCAAAGAACGGTAAAGAAAGTTGTGCTAGTCTCATTTTCGGCACTCTTTCTGTATTTTCGTAAAACGGAAAAAAATCGAATTTTCCTCGCTTCGTTTGAGGGGGTGTCAATCTGTGGTTGTATTGATTGATTGATTGATTTTTTCGTGTTTCCGGGCACGTCAACTGCTTTGGTCATTAGTCCCGTTAGTGTGGTGCATGATTTTTTGCTCGAGAGACGGCGGTGATCTTTTCCAGCTGGATGGCGAGATCCGGCGCCGACCTACCGTCAGCTAGTGGGGTTTCCCCCTAACCAGGACTCTCCCACCTGCAGCGGGGCACCACCCCAGCCGGGACAAGCTCTAAGCTCCCGACCAGTCTCCCGGAATATGTGGTAGTGTAGTGCATGTTAGTGTGTGTGTATAAGGGGAGAAGATAGGACAAGGAAGAGGAAGGACAGATCGCGCGCGGTCCGTGGCCCGTTTGGTAGGGTACTGCTCCGGCATTCGCCTGGTGTTGATCGGAGAAACCACGGAAAACTACCGATCAGAGCATCCGGCCGCTAGAATTCTCCTCCAGACAGCAACAGAATTCGACCTTGCTGAAAAGCTAGTATCGAAAATCCTGCCGCCGTCAGGACTCGAGCCTAGGACCTCCCGGTCAGAGGCGCTGCGGTGACATCAGTTAATGCACTGAGCTACCTCTCACGGTCTGTGGTTGTAATTTGACAAGTGCTTGGAGGTAGTCCTTCGACTCTTGGAAAGAAAAATTACGATTAATATTATTTATGTATTAAATCTATTCTAAATTACGTCATTTAATTGAGTTAAATGTGAAGACGAATGGATCGTTTCACTTTGATGGTAAGGTGCGGGAATCACGTGTAATCCGTGAAGAAAATAACAATATTATATTTAATTATTATATATTTTTCTATCCATTGTCATTTCGTAGCTAGCCGTATCAATAATGCTGGTTTGCAAAATGTGTATGCCGTGCGAATCAGTGGCCATTGTTGCTTTGACAACATCGCACTGATAACAGAGAGCAGTAGTGACGGCTGCTGTTGGTTCGCGTTATTATCAACCAAGAATTTTATTTACGGTTAAATCGGTCATCGTTAGCACATTTAAGTAGTACGTAAATGAACTGAATTTAATGGCAGAAAGCTATTTTCTTTTAAACGTTTGAATAAAAAATTATAGTATTTTCATGATTCGTTTGTTTAAGAATTTTTCAAATACTAGTTGAAGTGTAATACACAAATTGTCACATTATATAACCATTAACAATATAGCGAGAAAGTACGTGCCGTTTCAGCACCGCTAGTTTTATATAATTCCCTTGGACCACAGTACACTTTAACCACTTCTCCTGTAACAATGTTAACCTTTTTGAAAAACAATCTTTTGGCTACTCTGCAAACAAGGCTGACACTCCTACCTTCATTCCTTCATCGCACTGAGAAACATACCTCGAAAATTTGTTTTCATTATTCGAAAAATAATCGGAGGGAGCGATCAGACTGTAGATGGGTGTCTGAACTGATGGAACCCTGAGATTCTGTGTGAGATTTTGTTGACATCTGCACCGGTGGGTTGTTGTGAAAGAGGAGCACGAAGCAGACATCGACGCTGTAACCAAAGTCTTACTGCCAATGTTATAAAAGCACACAACTGAAACTACATACCCGCCGTGCCATGATATGACACACTCATTCACCTTGCCGTGCCATGACATGCCCAATCGGCACGCGGAACTCATTGAGCTCAACTGAGCCGCGGAACTCCCGAGTGCCATCTTGTTCCCGGTGGCACCCATGACCCTTCACCGCATGAGCCAAATCGGGTCGCGAAACTCACGTGTGTCATCCTGTTCCCGGCGGCACCCATGCCCCTTTACCACTAGAGCCCCATCGGGTCGCGAAACTCGCGTGCCATCCTGTTTCCGGCGGCACCCATGCCCCTTTACCACTCGAGCTCAATCGGGATGCAAAACTCCCGTGTGCCATCCTGTTTCAGGCGGCACTCATTCCTCTTTACCATTTGAGCCCAATCGGGACGCGAAACTCACGTGTGTCATCCTGTTCCCGGCGGCAACCATGCCCCTTTAACAATAGAGCCCAATCGGGTCGCGAAACTCTTGCGTGTCATCCTGTTCCAGGCGGCACTCATTCCTCTTTACCATTTGAGCCCAATCGGGACGCGAAACTCACGTGTGTCATCCTGTTCCCGGCGGCAACCATGCCCCTTTAACAATAGAGCCCAATCGGGACGCGAAACTCTTGCGTGCCATCCTGTTCCCGGCGGCAACCATGCCCCTTTACTCGAGCCCAATCGGGTCGCGAAACTCTTGCGTGTCATCCTGTTCCAGGCGGCACTCATTCCTCTTTACCATTTGAGCCCAATCGGGTCGCGAAACTCTTGCGTGTCATCCTGTTCCAGGCGGCACTCATTCCTCTTTACCATTTGAGCCCAATCGGGTCGCGAAACTCTTGCGTGTCATCCTGTTCCAGGCGGCACTCATTCCTCTTTACCATTTGAGCCCAATCGGGACGCGAAACTCCGTGTCATCCTGTTCCAGGCGGCACTCATTCCTCTTTACCATTTGAGCCCAATCGGGACGCGAAACTCACGTGTGTCATCCTGTTCCGGGCGGCAACCATGCCCCTTTAACAATAGAGCCCAATCGGGTCGCGAAACTCTTGCGTGTCATCCTGTTCCAGGCGGCACTCATTCCTCTTTACCATTTGAGCCCAATCGGGTCGCGAAACTCTTGCGTGTCATCCTGTTCCAGGCGGCACTCATTCCTCTTTACCATTTGAGCCCAATCGGGACGCGAAACTCACGTGTGTCATCCTGTTCCCGGCGGCAACCATGCCCCTTTACCACTCGAGCCCAATCGGGTCGCGAAACTCTTGCGTGTCATCCTGTTCCAGGCGGCACTCATTCCTCTTTACCATTTGAGCCCAATCGGGTCGCGAAACTCTTGCGTGTCATCCTGTTCCAGGCGGCACTCATTCCTCTTTACCATTTGAGCCCAATCGGGTCGCGAAACTCTTGCGTGTCATCCTGTTCCAGGCGGCACTCATTCCTCTTTACCATTTGAGCCCAATCGGGACGCGAAACTCACGTGTGTCATCCTGTTCCCGGCGGCAACCATGCCCCTTTACCAATAGAGCCCAATCGGGTCGCGAAACTCTTGCGTGTCATCCTGTTCCAGGCGGCACTCATTCCTCTTTACCATTTGAGCCCAATCGGGACGCGAAACTCACGTGTGTCATCCTGTTCCCGGCGGCAACCATGCCCCTTTAACAATAGAGCCCAATCGGGTCGCGAAACTCTTGCGTGTCATCCTGTTCCAGGCGGCACTCATTCCTCTTTACCATTTGAGCCCAATCGGGACGCGAAACTCACGTGTGTCATCCTGTTCCGGGCGGCAACCATGCCCCTTTAACAATAGAGCCCAATCGGGTCGCGAAACTCTTGCGTGTCATCCTGTTCCAGGCGGCACTCATTCCTCTTTACCATTTGAGCCCAATCGGGACGCGAAACTCACGTGTGTCATCCTGTTCCCGGCGGCAACCATGCCCCTTTAACAATAGAGCCCAATCGGGACGCGAAACTCCCGAGTGCCATCCTGTTCCCGGCGGCACCCATGATCCACTCACCACTTGAGCCCAATCGGGACGCGAAACTCCCGAGTGCCATCCGTTTCCGGCGGCATCCTTGTGCGTTGGGCGCAGTGAGGAGACGGGTTGGGGGCTCCGTCCCGCTCCTATCTTCGTTCGGGTGGCCCCCAGTCGGGCTCCATTGCACTCTGGCGTTAGCCTGAAAAACTCGTAGCTCTAAGCTGGCAGGGTGGTGTTACCCAACTTAAGTGGGGGAAGCTCCTTTGGGGCGTTGCATGGCGGCTACCACCTCGAAGGAGTGAACGTGCTTCAGATAAGGGTGAGGATTATAGCCCAGGAGCCTGGGCTATAATCCTGTGGGAAATCAAGGAAGTCAAAACACTCCTGCTATGAATCAGAAGAGAGGTCCTGCGTCTCACTACCCTTGCATTGGACTCTTTATAGAGTAGTGATATCTTGAGGCAACGCTCTTTGCACATGAAGGTGCCACCGAGCGGTAGGTGCAGGTTCTCCCTCCAGAAAGAATTTTGATTCGTTTTTGAGAAAATTTTGTTTTTAATATTCGTTTCAAATTGTGCCTGTATTTGACACGAAACTGTTGGGGTACTACTAAAATGTTCAAAAACGGTACATGAGGTAATGAGAGGAAAAAGTGGAGAACAAACTTAATATGTAAATAAAAATACTATCCTTGAATATTGTAGTTGTTGGAAGGCGGCGAAAGAAATCCATCCTTTTGTAATTTTCGATAATTCAAGTTAATTCAAGGAAATTCAATTAAATAAAATTCAAGCCAAGAACATTTAATTAAGAGAATAGGACTATGTCATCTATACGTGTATATATCTGTAGGTGTATTTCACTCTTTTCTTACACAAAATTTAAAGAAAACTAACTACAATAGTTTTTGCGAAAAGTTTGAAAATTTAATGTAAAGTACCCCCAAAATGGAAACAATGTGTTTTAAAATCGCAGAGCTGCGAGCCGGGAAAGATTGGCCGGGAATCAATTTGGGAAAAAAATCCTACAAATTTAAACGTAAACTAGGGGTGCTACAGAATGGCACATACTATCTCGTAGAAAAGTTTCCTAATTTCCTTGGTGCGAACTTGCTTTACAATGTTCCCACATCCTCTTGCCAGCTGCCATCTATCGTCAGCCAAAGTACATTTGTTTTGACATTTTCTCATCTTTACGGTTTCCTAATAGTAGAACCGAAATATACTTTGAAAACTATTAAACAAGAATAAAAGCTTGTCCTAAATAGAAATTTTCATTGAAAAATCTGAAGCCGTTTTTAATAAAAAGGGAATTAAGAATTAATTCAAATTCGAAATTTGAAGATCTTTTCCTCAAAAATCTATTGAGTTTTCGAAAAACTTCGTTTGAAATCATTTAATGCACTTCATCTCAGAAAGGCTGTTTTTAAATTGCTGAAATACGCATATTAACGGCGTGAGAGATATTTAAAATAATTATACTTGTGTAATTTTTGAAAAAACAAAATAATACACCAAAATGACTTTTACGTCATATTAAACAGTGCAATTAGCTCTATCCGATGAAAAAGTTTGAAAAAAAAGTTTGGAGCAATTTTTGAGCAATGGCATATGAGCGTTTCTCAAAATGCGGAAATTTGACCTCATTTTAACAGAAAACTGCTGACTACATGTACTCATAAATACAATAGCGTAGAGAAATTACCGCAATTGCAAATATTAACGAAGTAAGTGACAAGTAAAAATATTACATTTTTGTAATTTTTGATAAAAACAAAATGATAGAGCAATGTGGTGTATATGTCATCTTATAGAGTGCATTTAGCATCATCCCTACCAAAAGTTTAAAGAAAGAATTTGGAGTCGTTTTTTGAGAAAATCGTATTTTGTAATTTTTTAAAATTGCAAATTTTGCTAGCAATATTGCACATGGAACAATTTTTGAGAAAATTTTGAAAATGTCGGGGGGGCTTCATGTAAAGTACCTCCAACGTTTAAAGAATGCTTTTCAAAATTTCAAATCTTCAACTAGAGCCATATAAACAGTGGTTCTTCAATTTAGAAAAACTACTACGCATTTTTTGGCGCTAGTAGTGTTCACAGACGGACAGACAGACAGACGGTCGGACGGACGGACGTTTTGCTTTCAATTAATTTTTCGGTATCAAGGACCCACAAAACAGGAATTATGGCTACACCATGTGTTAGAATTTTTTTTTCTTAATTAGCCACTGGATTTATCTACGTTTTCGCTATCAGGGCCCGGCAAGAAATTATTTTGTGCCAAAAATCTCCCGTTTTTTCGCGTTATTTACGTAACTTACTCATTACTACGTGTATGCATATATACTATGTATTTATGTAACTTACTCCATATATGCATATGTACTATGTATATTGATTCGTATATACGTACGAGACAACCGCGCGCGGTCTTTCCTTCCTTTTCCTTGTCCTATCCTCTCCCCTTACACACACACACACACACACACACACACACACACAAACATGCACTACACTACCACATATTCCGGACCGGACGGGAGCTTAGAGCTTGTCCCAGCTGGAGCGGTGCCCCGCTGGTGGGAGAGTCCTGGTTAGGGGGAAACCCTACTAGCCGACGGTAGGTCGGCGCCGGATCTCACCATCCAGCGGGGGAAGATCACCCCCATCTCCCGAGAACAAACATGCACTACAATTACGGGACCAAAGACCAAAGCAGTTGACGCGCCCGGAAACAAAAAAATCAATCAATCAATCAAACGTACGATACAGTAAAACAATAACACTTCTTCTGTACCAGGAGACTCCAACACGTGTATTTCCTTTAAAACCTCGAAATTGATTTTCCGAAGCATTACATAACTTCTATACCACGTTTGTTACTCCGTATACATGACAATAATTAAGTGGTGTCTTCCATATCAATGTCAAGTGCAAGTACTTTGTGTTTGTTCTTGAGTTTTGGAAAATGTGCTAGTGGTACGTGTTAAACGTGCTACGAACAAGTGGTGCTACAACAACACATACTTTCTCGCAAGATTTGCTTCGCAATATTACTACTACCGCTACTACTACTACTACTACTACTACTACTACTACTACTACTACTACTACTACTACTACTACTACTACTACTACTACTACTAACTACTACAACTACTAACTACCGCTGCCGCTGCTACTTCTACTACTCCTACTACATCTCCTGCTCCTCCTCCTCCTACTACTACTCCTCCTACTACTACTATTCATACTATTACTCCTCCTTCTACTACTACTACACCTACTACTCCTGCTCCTCCTCCTATTACTACTAGTTCTACTACTACTACTACTACTACTACTACTACTACTACTATTACTACTACCACTACTACTCGTACTACTACTACCACTACTACCAATACAATTCCTACTACTCCTACTCCTACTACTTCACCTACTTCTACTACTAACTACTAAGTACTACTAATTACTACTACCACGACTACCACTACTACTACCACCACTACTACCACCACTACTACTACCACTACTACCACTACTACTACCACTATCACTACTACTACTACCACTACCACTACTACTACTACTACTACTACTACTACTACTACTACTACTACTACTACTACTACTACTACTACTACTACTACTAATACTACACGAACCTGCAAAATTGCAAGCAGCAATTCTTTTTCCGTTTTTTCCGTGTGGTTAACGCTATCGCCTAAACCGTTCAGCTCCATTTCTCCAAAATTATTATTCCTCGATCGATCTAAATTAACTCGAGACTTGGGGAGTTTAAATGAAGAATTTCACATTAAGCCTTCAAACATTTTCAAGAATTTCCCAAAAATTACTCCATAGTTTTGATGAAACTTTGTTCTCGGATTGCGTAAAGGACTATTAAGAGAATGATACAAGTCTCGCGTTAGTTGAAACACTAATTTTTTGAAAACTACAAAGTGCAATTTTTCGGGGGGTCTTCCTGCAACTATATTGAAGATAGAGATTTTTTGCTTAATGAAATCTGTTCCTTAAAGACATATCATCATATAGGTTCAGGTTCAATTTTTCAAAAAATGGGTAGTTTTCGTGTTCATTTTCGTGAAATATAGGCAACTCAAAAAATTCTCTTAACATTTTTTTCTTTCTCGCTACTGCTTACGCAGTATAAAGAAAGTATTGTAATGCTGCGGGAAGGAAATGACAAATTTTTGACAGAAAAACTTTTTGCAGGACACTGATAACGATAAAGTGGATAAATCTCGGCTTTATTTGTAGTAAATTACTTCCTTTAACACTGGGGGGTCCAATGTCGCCTAAGGTCTCGGTGGGCGGGGGTGAAAGGGGGTGGTGACTATATGGCCACTGATCTGAATAACATGGTTCGGCATCACGATACTATCCATAGTGATGTCCCCCTAATCTTTTCATGCTCCAAATGCAGCAACAATTTCAAAGGTAAGCTCACCGCTTTGAGTCATTTCCCTAAATGTCCGGGTCTGAAAGCATCTAAAGGAGACTTTATATGCGAGTTATGCTCCGCCTACTTTGCAACTAAATCAGGTCTCTCGCAACATTTGCGCCATGCTCATCCAGACGCAGCTAATAAAGCTCGAGCTGCCAAGGCACAACGTAGTGGTAGGACTGCTGTGCCTAGAGCAGGGAAAATCTTCTCTTCGGAGGATATTATGAAAATTGCTGCATTGGAGAAAGAGCAACCAGAGGCGTCGAACGAGAATTTGGCTGTTCTGCTGGGTAAGACCGCCCGACAGGTGGGTGAGAAAAGAAGAGAGGTTACATATCGAAGATATTTAGCAGCCTTTAGAGCTGAATCTACTGTGAATGCAGAATCATCATTGTCCCCATCTGATGGTTGGAGGTCCGATTATTCAGTTAGACCTTCTACTAGTGCTGCTGTAATCTCATCGCCTCCCAGGGTTATTAGCCCGACGTATAAAACCACCAAAGCATTGAGACTCAACTGGCCCTATACTGATCAAGATTTAAGAGCGTATAAGAAGAAATGCGCCGATGACGAGGTAGCCGCCTGGGAGAAGCTGGGATCCCAAGGGAGAGCGGTTAAGGCGCATATAAACGATCCGATTCGAAATGCCTTTCTGAAAGATTATAATCTTCTTAAACCTGGTCTTTTTATCACTGCACTACAATTGAGATGTAATACCGCTGCCAATAAAACTACTCTTAGTAGAGGTAGGCCCAGAGAGGATGTACACTGCAGTAAGTGCAGCACAGCGACAGAAACTATGAATCACATCCTCGGTCAGTGCATTTTTACGATACCAGAAAGAATAAAGCGTCTTGGAGAGATAAAGAACTATATAGAGGGGAAGATGCTCCGGAAATCAGACACTGTGGTGTCCACGGAAGCCACTTTCTCCGTTGCCGAAGGGGTTAGACTCAAACCTGACCTGGTAATAAAAAGCCGGGAGGGTCCATGTGGTCGATGTGACTGTCCGCCACGAGGATGGGTCTAACCTTCTAAAAGCAGGGGAGGAAAAAGTGGTAAAGTACCAACCAGTCATTCCCCTGGCAGCCCAACTTCATGGAGTTACTAACGCCAGAATCCTGCCAGTGGTGGTTGGAACCTCTGGGGCTATGCCACGATCAAGTCAGTGCCCTCAAGGCGTTGGGGATCATGTCTCGAGGCGATCTACTGGCTATCTCGTTAATTGCTCTCAGGAGTTCTATTAATCTACACACACAATTTGTAAATTACGATGGAGCAATTTAGCATTGCTGGTAGTAAATGCAGAAAACGAACTTCTTGGTCCCGTGGGGAAGTCTAGGGAACCCAGGGGATCCCAAAATGCCTAGGATTTACATAGTTACCACGGCTTTAAGTGGGAAGTGTATGCTATTTAATGTAGCATATAGAAAATTGTGTCGTCAGAATCCATGCATTTTTTTGAAAATATCGAAAATTTCACAGGGAATTCAAGTAAAGTACATGCCAAGATTAAAATATCGTTTTCAAATTCAAAAGACCGCGCCATCAGCCAGATCGATTTCAGAATATCAATTTTGGAGAAAAAGGGCTGAACGTAAAGGCAATAGCGTTGACCACAGGCAGACAGACGGCCGTTTTGCCGTCAATCGGTTTTTCGGTATCAAGGACCCACAAAACATGGATTCTGGCTACACCACGTGTAAGAGAATTTTCCCCTCTATTTAGCAACAGGATTTATTTTTCTTCATTCCACTTTCTCGTTTCCAGAGCCCGGCAATAAGAGTTTTTGTGTCGAAAATTCGCCGTATTCCGGCGCACGATTACAAAACTTTCTCTTCTTACGAAGTATTCTCCTAAGGATGAAAAAGTAAAAATTGGAGCCATTTTTGAGAATATGTCGAAAATGACCCAGGGGCATGGAATATAAACCCCCAAAAGTAAAGAATGTGATTTAAAATCGCATGTTTGAATGGGTCCAGAACGACCGGGGAGTATTCAGCTTGGAAAAAATCTTACGCATAGTTCAGGCGTTAGTGTTGCTCACATACGACCGACAGACACAGACGGAATGACGGACGGACAGTCGGACAAAATTACGGACGGACAAACGGAGGTTTAAAAAAGCAAAAAAACAAAAAAAAAACAACACTTTTTCGCTATTAGGGAACCCCAAAACCAGTAGTTCTGTTGAAATCTCGAATTCGATTTTCCTCAGCATTACGTAACAAAGTAAAAATTCTGGCATTGTTAAAATATTATTTCCTATTTTCTCGCTATTCACCTCAAAATTCTACGAAAAGCACTCATGTTTTGAAAAAGCGAACAAGACAACAAATAAACATCTAATTATGAAACAAATGAATTCAGAAAAAAAACTTGAGCAACGTAGTTGAATAAAGGTTAAAAAATGTAAACGTTTGCTCTTCTTCCGTAGGTTATCCATAGATATGAATGAAAATCAGATAACCTACACGTTTCAGGTAAACCTGTACAGCCGAGTGCTCGAAACATCCTTCTGGAAATTTTACTTTCAAAATTCATTCGTTGTAGGTTATTGTTATTTGCTAGAACTTTCAAGAAATTTCGAGGTAACGTCTGGCCCAAAGTCTCTAGGTATAGATTGATTGATTGATTTTTTCGTGTTTCCGGGCGCGTCAACTGCTTAGGTCATTAGTCCCGTTAGTGTAGTGCATGTTTTTTTCTTGGGAGATGGCGGTGATCTTCCCCCGCTGGATGGCGAGATCCGGCGCCGACCTACCGTCGGCTAGTGGGGTTTCCCCCTAACCAGGACTCTCCCACCAACGGGGCACCGCCCCAGTCGGGACAAGCTCTAAGCTCCCGACAGGTCTCCCGGAATATGTGGTAGTGTTGTGCATGTTAGTGTATGTGTGTGTGTAAGGGGAAAGGATAGGACAAGGGGGAAGAAGGACAGATCGCGCGCGGTCCGTGGCCCGTTTGGTAGGGTACTGCTCCGGCATTCGCCTGGTGTTGATCGGAGAAACCACGGAAAACTACCGATCAGAGCAGCCGGCCGCTAGAATTCTCCTCCAGACAGCAGCTGAATTCGACCTAGCTGAAAAGCTAGTGTCGAAAATCCTGCCGCCTAGGACCTCCCGGTTAGAGGCGCTGCAGTGACATCAGTTGATGCACTGAGCTACCGCTACCGGTCCACAGTGTGTAATTTCAGGCATCTAGCTCGTAAAAAATCATTTTTCGACCTAGTTCCTGTACATTTTTGGAGTTGCTCACACTATTCTCCAATACCCAGAGCATCTGGCAACACAGTTTGTTTGGGTTCGCATTAGTGCCGGTGAAACCCTTGGATTGTTGGGGTTCGGAGAACGTCACTGCGCGCCCTCAGTAGGGTTGCAGAGTGCGCCTTTTCAACACGTGTTTCTCAGGGGCATCCGCTACAGGAGTATTCACATTTTTGCTGAATATCATAGCGTAAGGTACGTACTTTACTATGAAATATTCATATTTCATGTTCTGATTGCAGAACACATCATTAAAAGTTTTTTAATATAAGGCAGTAACATTTCCATAAAATTCTTTGACTTTATTTTTATCGAGATGTATAAAAAAGGTTACACGGAGTTACAGCGGGAAACTGGCTCGTTTATTTTCCTTTATTATTCATTTACAAGATGCAGTTAGTTCTAACTGCCCGAAATTGCCCCAATTCCAGAAAATAATATTTTTCAGAAACGATGCAGCCTATCCGAAGACGGGATTTGTTTGCCGTATGGCGAACTTCTGGTAGTGCACAGCGAAATGAAGTATTTCGATTCGTTACAAAAAAACTTTGTATACAAGACTGTTCAGATGATATATCAAAGTTGGTTAAGACCACCATTAATGTATTTTGTGCTCAAATAAGCTCTCGATGGGCGAAGTGCAACAGAACACTGGAACGTTTCCTGGAACGCTACTCATCCTGGCTTAATGAAGACGTTGATTTTGACAGTCGTATTTATCTTGCCATGCCTTCAAGTAGTACCGCCCTCACACCAAAGAGAGGACGACCTCGTAAGCTTTTTGACACGTGCAGCGATTCTGGACAGTGGAAGAAAGCAAAAAAATTATCTGAAAAAAAATCTGCAGCAGAATTGGTTGCCGCTACGCAAATGACGTTGCGTGCATCAGGAAAACGGGACGCTGCTAAATTAGTGGGAGAGCTTTCCTTTTCGTCACCGCAGAGAGCCACAAAGCTGCGAAAAGCAAGAGAAGCAGCTCTGGAAGAGCAAAAAGTAATGAATGCAGATCAGGCTTTAGCTTTTATCATTGATTTGAAACTAAGCACTAATCAATACAAAGAAATTCGTGAAAATGCAATGGAGTATGGTAATAAAATGTATCCACCTTACCACCATGTGCAAGAAGCGAAAAAACTATGTTATCCGCCGGATGAAAATATAGTTGTATCTGAAATCACGGCTGAAGTGGAATTACAAGCCTTACTGGACCATACTGCCCGTAGGTTGTTCTATTCGCTAAAAGAAGTAATTAACGGTGCAGAAAAATTTGATCATGATTACTCTTTAGTGTACAAGTGAGGATGTGATGGCAGCTCTGACCAAAGTCGGTACAAACAGAGATTCGAACAGGGAAGTTCGCAGAGCGATGAAAATCTTTTTAGTGTTTCTTTAGTCCCTTTGCAACTCTATGTGAATGTACATAATTCTGAAAAATGTATTATTTGGCAAAATCCGCGACCATCATCCACGCGTTATTGCAGGCCCATTAAACTTTCTTTTATCAAAGAAACGAAAGATGTTATTTCTCAAGAAGTAAACAATGTGCAACGACAAATAGAAAATTTGATAGACACAAAAGTAGAAATTGAAGGACATATCATAAATGTGACCCACAATTTGCTTTTAACAATGGTCGACGGCAAAATATGCAACGCATTGTCCATGTACACATCATCACAACGATGCTACATATGCGGTGCAGTGCCAACGGAAATGAACAATGATTCGCTGTTAAAACAAAGGAAGGCGGATCCTGCAGCACTTCCTTTCGGCATGTCTCCCCTACATGCTTGGATTCGATCTTTTGAATGTTTGTTGCACATTGCATATCGTTTAGATGTGAAGAAATGGGCCATACGGAATGACAGTGACAGAGAGAAGGTGGAAAGAAGGAAAAAGGAAATACAAGAAAAGTTCAAAGAAGAAATGGGGTTATTGGTAGATATCCCTAAAAGAAGTTCTGGGACCACAAATGACGGAAACACTTCCAGACGTTTTTTTAGGAATGCTACTGTCTCTGCAGCCATCACAGGAATCAATGAAAAGTTAATAGGTATGTTTAGAGTTATTTTAGAAACACTATCCTCAGGCTACGCCATTGATGTGCAAGCATTCAGTGACTACATTGGACAAACTAGAGAGCATTATTTAAACTTATACAGTTGGTTTCATATGCCAGTGACTGTACACAAAATTTTAGTGCATGGTGATGCCATAGTTCAGTCAAGTGTGCTTCCAATTGGACAACTTTCTGAAGAAGCGCAAGAGGCTAGAAATAAAGACAATAGACGTTTCAGGGAAAATTTCACCAGAAAATCATCAAGAATAAATTCAAATCTCGATCTGCTTCATAGACTACTGATATCATCAGATCCTTACATTACCAGCTTAGGAAAATCTCATAAACCGAAAATGCATGATATGCCACGCGAAGTCATGAAATTATTGTGTGATACAAGTTCTCTGGAAGAAAAATGAAAAAACCTAACATTCCGAGGTGAGTATACGTATTTAATTTACTTAAAATCAAACACTGTTGAAACTGCATGTGACAATTTGAGAGGCAATAGTTATATTGACAGTTCACAAGAAAAAGATTGTGAATGCTCATCAAACTAATTAAAATCGAGAAGTAGTTAGTAGTAGCAAATTTTTTAAAAAATACAATATAAATTTAAGAAAATAATACATCAAAATAAAAATGTTTAAAATAAACATACTCTATAATATAAGAATAAGTATTTAATCTCAAAAAATATATTTAAAAAAAAATAATGAGATGAAAATCGTGGATAAAACGAACTTTATTCTTTACAAAACGTGTATAATTTGGAATATTTCATATTTCGTAAGTAATTTACTTAAAAATTGTTAAAATAATAAACGTATCTTATTGAAATTTCACATACTTAAAGAATACCTTATAAGAAGTAAGCATACCAAATTTCATTGAGATATGTGCAATAGTTTCCAAGATATTAATTTTTACGAGCTAGTTGCTCGAAATTACACACTGTGCGGTCCTAGGTATAGAGTGAAAGTACATTTCGCTTTTCCATATTACAAGACATTCCAGTACTTTCTCTGGCCGCATTTCAAGATACACGGCGACCCCTGCCTCGTGCCGGGTGTTCGTATGCGGTGATCCATTCCGACAGTTGCGTAATTGAACTCTGCGCGACACGCGACGAGACAATTTCGCAGGCCGGTGCTAATTCCTGTACTGGCCGCCGCGCGCGCTGCGCCGCCCCGCGCCGCGCCGCCGTTTGCGGTCACAAGGCGGTTTATTCCATTGCGGTCGCACCGTCCTCGCCCTTCCCCCGTCCCCACCCGTTCCACCCCCAATGTCCTCCCGTCCTCCCATCCCCGACGTTCCGCTCCGCGTCATCACCGCTCCGATGTAGCCGCTTCGTTAATTTGGAACGAAGGCAAAAAGCTGGATTCATTATCATCCGGGCGCCTGGGTATAGCGTGCGGCTAGCGCCACGGTGCACAGTGCGCAAGGTCCGCGTAATGCGATGTTAGGCGCGCTGTTCCATTACTGTTCGAGATGGATTTTGTGGGTGAAGTGGATTATTTCGAAGAAAACCGTGGAATACCAGGTTTGAAATTCAAGCCCTTGTTGATTGATTGATTGATTGATTGATTTTTTCGTGTTTGCGGGCGCGTCAACTGCTCTGGTCATTAGTCCGGTTAGTGTAGTGAATGATTTTTTCTCGGGAGATAGAGGTGATTTTCTCTCACTGGATAGCGAGATCCGGCGCTGACCTTCCGTCAGCTAGTGGGGTTTCCCCCTAACCAGGACTCTCCCACCAGCGGGGCATCGCCCCAGCCGGGACAAGCTCTAAGCTCCTGACCGGTCTCCCGGGATATGTGGTAGTGTAGTGCATGTTAGTGTAAGTGTGTGTGTAAGGGGAAAGGATAGGACAAGGAATGGGAAGGACAGATCGCGCGGGGTCCGTGGCCCGTTTGATAGGGTACTGCTCCGGCATTCGCCTGGTGTTGATCGGAGAAACCACGGAAAACTATCGATCAGAGCAGCCGGCCGCTAGAATTCTCAAGACAGCGACTGAATTCGACCTAGCTGAAAAGCTCGTGTCCCCCGTCAGGACTCGAACCTAGGACCTCCCGATCAGAGGCGCTGCAGTGATATCAGTTGATGCACTGAGCTACCGCTTCCGGTCAAGCCCTTGTCTTTAGCTGACTATTCCACCTGTGTTAGTGCATTATTTTAAACCTCTGGTTCATTTGAAGTTCCGCGAACACATGTGCGGCATCCAACTGCTCCCTTTGCCATCATCCTCCTGCACTATGCAAATATTTGTGGTACGTTATGTTGGCATGATCACATTACTCGACGTATTTCATTCAACAATAGTGGCTCACAGTTTGCGAGTATTAATACAGTTTCAAAGAAGAAATAATGGATCAAACGTAACAGAACGAGAGCCGAACATTCTTGTTCAACTACTTTACAGTTCGGACACGCAAAAGGTGATACTACCGGTTTTGCGAACGTCCGACATGCGACATATCAAATGAATTTTTAAAATTCAAATTAATTTTCTTTGGTTCGAAAAAAAAACACGAGTATTTATAAATTTTGGATAAAAGATGTGTGTACATGAAGGAAATTGGTGATCATGGGTTATTATTTTTATTTCATCGATTTAAAATCTTTCTTGATTTTAATTTACGGGTAATTTTCTTAATCTACATTACATCTAAAAGAGAGATCATTTCAATAAGTATGCAGTTGATTGATATTCACTTCGGAATTGAAAAACGTAATCGATGTGTCTCAAGCCGCATGAAAATCTCAATACTATTTGGTTTTTAATATGATTACCATTGATTTAGATTCTAGAAGGATTTATTAAAAAAATCATTAAACAGCATAAATGGGCAAAGGGCAATGTCTCTCTATCATGAACCCATCTAACACCGACATAATAGGCTTGTGTATCTGGAAATTGAAATGAGCTGTATTTTATGTAGAACTGATTGGAATTGAAATTGAATTTAAATATGGAGGTAATTATTACTAGCTGTCGATGGTAACTAATCATGAGAAATTGTCGCGAATTGAAAGCACAGGGAAAATCCTATCCAAATACACGCAATTTGTCTCTAACAAGGCGTAGGTGTTGGGAAAGGAACAACACCAGTTCGTAGACGATTGCATGAAGAAACCAACATCTGGTTGTGCACAACCAGACGAGGCCTCTCATTTTACACTGTGGCGTGACGGACAAACAACGGTGGATCAAGGAAGATCAAGTAGAATAAGAGCTAAGACAAACATGAACATGACTGGATAGATAGATCAATGCTAACAATCCAAAACTTACACCTGATGTTGGGAAAAAGGAATTTCCGAAACGTGTGAAAAATTACTAATCATAAATGTCATATAAAATGACGGTCTTATTCATTTTGTACACCAAAGGTGGCTATTAATATTAAATATGAAATGTAGGACGTAATATTGAACATACATAAAGTCAAGGTTGAGGTACTAGCTAAGAAAACCAACTATAATGACTTTATTTAGTAGCAAGATTTCCCTACAGCCATAGGAAACTTTACAACATAGGTGAATAATAATAATTCCTAAGATAAAGTATTACGTTCGATTCACAGTTAACGATAAATATACGGAATGATAAACAAGAGAGATGAAAGAACCTAGCACGTGTATCTCGCGTCGTGAAGAAATCTCAGTATTCACGGGTTATTGCACACCTCACACCTCTGCTCATGAAATTTTACTAATATTCCGTGTTTAGGGTTAACGTAATTCCCTCCGGAAATCATTTTATCCCTCCCGGAGCGTCAGAGGCCTCGATTCAACACTGCTTGGAGGCTTCTACCGTAATCCAGCGACTCCCGCCCGTTTTGCGCTCGCGTTCCAGCCCGACCCGTCCCCCAATTTCTCCGGACCGCCCTCGCCTTGCACGCCAGCATTTCCACATCCGCGCCCATCCGACGCCCTGCCGCCCCCCCCCCATTTGAAAGGGCTCCACTCCATCGCCCTTACTGGGAGAGGTGGCTCAGGGAATCAACTGAAGTCACTGCAACGCCTCTGACTGGGAGATCCTAGGTTCGAGCCCCGACGGCGGAGGGATTTTCGATACTAGCTTGACAGCAAGGTCGAATTCAGTCGCTGTTTGGAGGAGAATTCTAGCGTCCATCTGCATTGACCAGTAGTTTTTCGCGGTTTCTCCGATTCTCCAGGCGAATGCTGGAGCAGTACCCTAACAAACAGACCACGCACGATATTTCCTTCCCATTCCCTGTCCTCTACTACCTCTTACTTACACACACGCTAACACCCACTACACTACCACACATGCCGGGAGACCTGTCGGGAACTTGAAACTGGTCCCGGCAGGAGCGGTGCCCCGCTGGTGGGAGAGACCTGATGGGAGAAAACATAGGTAGCCGACGGTAGGTCGGCGCCGGATCTCGCAATCCAGCGGGGGAAAGATCACCGCCACCGCCCGAGCAGACATGTGTTATTCCTACGGGACATTTGACCATGGCTGTTGGCACGCCCGTCATCACTAATCAATCAAACAATAAATAAATAAATAAATAGCCCCACCCGCGATCCTCCGGTGTAAAAGGTCTCCCCTCAATGTCCTCCACACCCTCCCTCTCAAAGCCCTCCCATTTCCCTCTCTAAGTCCCCCACGCCGTCACGCACATTTCCATCGTCCACCTCCCCGTCTGTCCCCCGTTTACCTCCGCGCTACTTTGCACCTCCCTGCCCTCTCGCACACCGCTCCCGCCGCGGGCGCGCCTCGCAACCTCTGCCGGGATTTGTATGGAAATAGCGCCGCCACTGCTGCTGCTGCTGCTGCTGCTGCTGCTGCTAGCGGCGTCGGTGTCGAGTTATGCCGGCTTTGCCCCTTCAAGTGTATATTGCATTATTCAGATTTTATTTGCATGTTGATGCGCGCTGAGCAAACTAGTTGCTCGGCGCTTGATGACATTGGCGTCATTACGAAATGCGGGCGCCGCCGCGCGCCAAACGCCACGCGGAGCGCACGCGTGCGACGGGCAGCGGCGGCGGCGGTGGAGGCGGCGGCGGCGACGACGGTGATGGAGGCGGCGAAGACGACGGCGACAGCGAAGGCGACGAAGGCGGCGACGGAGGCGCAGACGCAGGCGGCGAGGGCAGAGCCAACGACGGCGGCGGCGGCGGCGGCGAAGGCGGCGATGGCGGCGATGGCGGCGGTGTAAGCGGAGGCAACGACGGCGGAGGCGGAGGCGGCGACGGCGACGGTGGCAGCGGTGGCAGAGGTGGCGACGGCGGCGGCGGTTGAGGCGGCGGAGGCGCCGGCGGTGGCGGCAGAGATGGCAGCGGCGACGGCGGAGGCGGCGGCGACGGCGGCGGCGAAGGCGGCGGCGGTGGCGGTGGCGGAGGCGGGCAGACATGCGCAGGAGAGAATCCTTTACGCTACCTCCCTACCAAGATGGCCACTTCTGCCTTCTTAGATGGGACATTTCAGGATCTGAAGCCACGGGAGCCCAGAGGAAATAAGCCGCCTAGGGCAGAAGATTAGTAGTGGCCCCTTACAGCAAACAAAAGTTTCCCTAATTGGTTATTAATATGGATATGATTATTATTGTTATTGTTATTATTTATTATTATTATTATTATTTATTATTATTATTATTATTATTATTATTATTATTATTATTATTGTTACTATATCTTTAAGTGAATTATATTTCATCCTCAGTTAAATTATATTAAATTTAATGATATTGTATACTTAAAAATATATTAAAGGAAATAAAGTTTGTACACATTTTCGGGGCCCCACTTCATGGGAGGCCTGGGGTAAGTTGCTCCAGCTTCCCCAACCTCTGGGCTCTCCCGTCCGATGCAAACGAATCCACCGACATAACATCTAGTGTATCTGCGATATCTGGACACAAGAAGTTGAATCTCGATTTCTCAAATTTAAAGAGGAAAAAATAAACTGAGGATATTGGATTTTCTCTGCCTTTTTTGAGAAAGTTGACGAGACAGAGTTGTTCCGTCCCTTCGAACGCCGATTGGGATCTCGGTAGCTCGGCAGCGAGGCAGGGGACCAAGCAGAATGAAGTATGGAGAGAGCACGAACTCTCAAGAAGGATCGAATGTGCGAAGCACACAATTGAAGATAATTGATTTTTTAAGTACAAATAAATATATTAAAATTTTCAGTTCGTACTCTTAATGAATTTTGCGGTATATTAATAAAGTCAATCATGGTGAAGAAATTCAATTTATTATTGACATCGGATAAAGTGAACCTCTGATATATTGAACCAAACATGTTAGTCCCCGGAAGTTCACTATAACGGAAGTCGACTGTAGTTCATATCCAGAGTCCTCTTTTATGAATTGCGCACCGTGGATCATTGATTCCTATTCGAGATTCCGTAGTACACTCTCTTGGAGTATCGAAAATATTCCTTAGAAGAACCACAAAATGGGTAAATAAAACATTAATACAGAAGTAGAGATAAACAAATGAGAAAAGTAATGAATGAATAAAGAAAATTTCAGACAAACGTAAGAATTATTCATGAGCTTCACGAAGTATAATGCAACAATGAATACCTTCAATGCAAACCCATGTTTCGAAATCACTGACGCAGGAATAAGCTTGTGTTTTAATTGGCCACAGGTGGTTGCCATACAACGAGCAATCACACCGCATTCCAACTTAGCCTCGTCTGCACATCGTTGCGCTGAAAGGGAGATTTAATGCTACGTGGAATGACGAGAACGCAGCAATTTCGTTTGCAAATCACACTGGGCTGAATATTCACAGAAATCTAATTTCGTTTTGTATTCTCAGTTTCTTCGAAGCGTTATAAATCTGAAAAGTCAGCCCAAATTATTAGTAACTGCATAATCAATAGAATTAGAGAATAAATATTCAAATACTTAATTTTGTTACTTTATCATATTTTCAAAAATTAATTGAAAACAAGTAGTCACCGAAAATACGGTTTTCGTTTATGATTGATTTAAATTGCAATAAGAACGGGATCCGCCAACGAATGGGTGTAATAATAATATTGCGAATGATAATGAATGATAATGATTAATGAATGTTGCTAATGATAGAGAATTCTAATTTCAGGTCATTAAAAATGGCTTCATATGGGAACACAATTTCGAAAGTTTCTGACAACTCATGTCTCGGGGCGAGGGAGGTTACCCTCCAAATAGGAGACAAAGTCTGATTTTGATAACGTTCAAAAAGTCTGATGTTGAGAACGTCGGAAAAGTATCATTTTTTAGATTATGGTTTAAGAAACATTACTTGACGAAACTATTTTAAGGGTCTAGGTCGCATCGCTACCGAGTTACAAACGTCTGTAAGGTGTGTTAGGACGTAACGTGTGTTGCAGGTTGCATACGCGTTTGCTGTTTTCCTTACTTCATTATCAGCGAAAATCTAAATTGTTCGTCTTAAATCTGTTGAAGCACCAACGAGGGTAGGAGAATTTTCTATCCAGCAGAAGTCTACTCATGAAATTTCGATGATGTCTTGTGAATTGTACTGAACGAAAATCCGCCATCTTTCCATAGCATGTCATATTTCCAGAAGATATTTATCGAAATAATTATGGCGATTATAAAATTATAGTTACAAAATTATCTTCTTCATTTCGCGGGGGTGGCATAGGACACTTCGCCCTAACAAAAGTCGCAGTATGATGGTCGAAAAGTTGACATTGCCTTGGTTGCGGGGTCTCCCGGACAGCCAAGTTGCTATCTACGTCAACTCCGTTGCCGTTTCTTGATACGACGTCTTCAGGTAAAACAGAACAACTTATAATGTACCTATAATTTTTACAAATGAAAACCATATAAAATTTTATTTACTCCCTGATCTACAAAAATTAGATACGATGAATATACGACGTGAGGATATACAGTATTCCGTTTTAAAACTGGAAATCGCGTAATATCTCAGCACAATACGTTGTTATTCCATGAAAGCTAAAAGGGAAATCCCACTTGCCGACGGTAGGTCGGTGCCGGATCTCGCCATCCAGCGGGAGAAGACCACCGCCATCTCCCGAGAAAAAAACATGCACTACACTAACGGGACTAATGCCCGAAGCCGTTGACGCGCCCGGAACCACGAAAAAATCAATCAATCAATCAATGAAAGCTATGAATGGAACATGACGTGTCGTGGCCAACGACTAGCAAGTAGGCATGAAATCCCTTTCCGGTGAACGCGGGCACTGTGCGCGCATGCCGCGGTGCGGCGGACGAGATGACTCGAACGCGGTGACGCGTACGCGGTCACGAGCTGGACGAGGACACCTGCGGCAACCGTCCTCTCACGTCGAGGGAAGGGCGCAGCGGCACAAGCGGGGATGAGTATGGCAGGGGCGAGGACGGACTCTACATCAGGGTGGAGTCGGGGTGGCAGCGAGGACGTCACGGTGGTCGGAGGGGCCAGAGCTCCGGGAGCGGTGAGCTCAAAGGCGGATGAAAAGGGTGGGCGAGGGTGAGAGGGTAGCGGAACCAAGGACAGTGGGGGCAGGGCTGGGGGTGGCGGTGGAGGCGGGGTGGTGGGGGCGGGGCGGTAAGGGCAGGGCCGTGAGAACGGGTTCGTAGGGGCGGGGATGTGAGGGCGGAGCCGTGGGGGCGGGATAGTGGGGGCGGGGTAGTGGGGGCAGGGTCGTGGGGGTGGGGCCGTGGGTGCGGGGCCATGGAGGCGGGGCCGTGAGGGCAGGGCTGTAGGCGCGGGGCCGTAGGGGCGGGGCGATAGGGGCGAGACCGTGAGGGCGGGACCGTGGGGGCGGGACCGTGGGGGCGGAGTCGTATGGGCGGGGCCATGAGGCAGGGCCGTGGGGGCGGGGCCATGGAGGCGGGACCGTGGGGGCGGGACCGTGGGGGCGGGGTCATGAGGCAGGGCCGTGGGGGCGGGGCCATGGAGGCGGGACCGTGGGGGCGAAATGGTGGGGCGAGACGGTGGGGCGGTGCCTTGGGGGTGGCGGGAAGGCCGCTGGGGCGGAGATTGGCGGGGGTGGAGGGCGGCACGGTCGAGGGGAACGACAGTGACATTAATGGGGGCAGAGGCATCATGGGCATAGCACGAACACCGAGACGAGTGGGCAAACGGGTAGCGCGGAAAGAGGCGGACGTGGATGGTACAGGAGTGGTGTGCAGCGAGGATCGAAGGCTAGAGTGGGCGACAGGACAACGGAGGCGAAAGACATGTGTGGGGACGGCGTGATCAGAGAGCTGCGAAGGCAGAGAAGGGGGGAGAGCCAAGGATGGGAGTGGCTGAGTTGCTGAGGCGAGGGACAGCGCCGTGGGCGGAGGTCAGGGCGTAGAAGCGAGGGCGATGAAGCATCGAGGATAGGGGGGGGAGACCGATATCACAGAAGTGGAGGGCAGCAGTGTGCGATGTGGAGAGGGGGCGGTGAGGCAACGGAGGCGGAAGGCGTGATCATGAGATGGACAGTGACATGGGCGGAGATCATCCGTAGCGGGGATCAGTGGGGACAGGGGTGGAAGCGTTGGGTAGCGGGTGGCGGGGAAGCCGCCGGGCCGAACACCGCGCGGCGCCGCACAGCGCTTCGCCCCGCTCCGCCCCGCTCCACTCCGTTCCACTCGGGCCGATAGAGCGCGATAATCTCCAATCAGAGGGCTTAAAAGGGCGGCGCGCGCGCCAAGCCGCTCGTAATCACAGAATGCGTCCGCACCTCGCCGGGGGCTTCTCCGCTGTCGGTGGCCGGTCGACGCACTCGCGGCCATCTCGTTCCGCCTCACGCGGCTTCCGCAGCGGCCGCTCGCCGCATGTCACTCGTCATCACCAGGGTCGGATTCTAATGACATGTCATCTTTCGGTTGGTTGGTTGTTAGTGATTCCGGGCGCGACAACTACTGAGGTCATTAGTTCCGTAAGTGTAGTGCATGTTTTTCATCGGGAGGTGGCGGTGATCTTTCCCCGCTGGATGACGAAATCCGACGCCGACTTACCGTCGGCTAGCGAGGTTTTCCCTAACCAGGTATCTCCCACTAGCAGGACACCGCCTCAGTCGGGACATGTTCTAAGTCCCCGGCCGATCGCCCGGCATGTATGGTAGTGTAGTGCATGTTAGTGTGTTTGTGTGTGTGTGTGTGTGTGTGTGTGCAAAGGGTAAGGATTGGACAAGGATGCGGAAGGAAAGATCGCGCGCGGTCTGTTCTCCTTTTGTAACAGTAATGCTCCGACATTCGCCTGGTTCGATCAGAGAAATCACGGAACACTACCGATCAGAGGCACAATAAACATTTTCATTTTCAAATTTTGAAGCCCTGGTTCACACTATTTGCACTTGCTGCTTGTTCTCCGGAAATAAAATAACGTGTTTTGCATCGAGACTCTGATTTCATTTTACGCTAGAGTATGACCGGTTGATTTTTAAATTTTAAATCTATAATTTAAATTTAATCTCAAATTAAAATTTTAAATTTAACTGCATCTTTAAATTTAATTTAATCTTTAAATCTTAACGGCCTTAATAATAGCAATAATGGTAAAGAATTACTTGAAGATAACGCTAACTAATAAAACTACATAGGTCACTACTACAATCTATGTTTTATGGCCATTATTTCAGAATGTATCTGCTTCATGCTACTAGAAGAGAATATTTTTATTCCCACTTATAGTAGATTTATCACACGGGCTGTCTTCGTGTGATACGAATGGCAGCGTCCTCTTTAAAATGAGATTTCCCAAACGAATGTGATACAGCAACACGTGTCTCATAAGACTTCATAATTGCCGTTGAATATTATGAAGACCTTCACTTCCTTCACTTCCTATCCTTCGCTGCCACTGCCCTCACAGTGACCACTTCAGTGATGACCAGGGCAGCAGCGGTGCCTCGTGCTGCAGTTTCGGTCAGCGGAGCGGTTTTGCACTTTGGACACCACCTCTGCAGCAGTCACCACTCCCACTGACCCCTTAGCGTATTCGCTACCGCGTCTCACCTTGTTTCCGACTCCGAGACCCTTCTAAGTATGCTCTCGCCCCTTCTGGGCACGCCCCCACCCCACTCGATCCACCAAACAGAATGCCGCAGCAGTACCCTAACATCCGAGCCACGGACCTCGCGCGATCTTTCCTTCCTCATCCTTTTTTCTTGAACACAAACCACTTGCATATAAGACCTACACTACCATTCACGTCGGGAGGCCAGTTAGAAGCTTCGAGTGTATCTCGGCCGGGGCAATTATACGCTTGGAGGAGATATCTGGAGAGGAAACCCGGTAAACGACGTGTATGTCGGCTCCGCATCTCACGTTCCGACGAATAACAAACAACGTCACCTCTCAGGATATATCGTGCACAATACTTACAGAAAAATACCTAAGTAGTTATCACTTTGCCTCCCTCAGTGGCTCGTTTGTTGGCGTGCTCGCCTTCCACGGTCCAACACCGGGCTCGATTCCCGGCCGAGGCAAATTATACCTGTGCGCTTTAATTACAAATTTCCCATCTGCCATTCTCACTAATAATAAATTCACTGCTGCCTCGCACGACTTTGGCCAAAATACACAATTCACAAACTTCTAATAACTTACTCAAGTACTTTTTCAACCAAATTGATACATTCCGCATATTAAGGCAGACCTTCAGCTCTTAAGAATCAAGAAAACCAAATAAACCTTGAATTTTCTCCTCACCTCTAGTAACCATGGGACTTACGGATCTCGTTAGACACTTTCCCACGTATTTTACACATACCGTTTAATCAATATTTAGAGGTCCCTGCATGGAGTTCCCCTAAAATTGGTTACTTATTAACTGCATTGTTGAATATTATTATTTCTTATTGTTAAAATTAATATCAGAACGCGATGTGTTTCGTATTGAATAGCCTTAAAAAAGACTATGAAGTCGATCAATAAACATTTAAAAAATCTAATTTTGTTTCTAGGGCTTTTATCCAGCCATCAGCCGGTTACCCTTTACGTCCCGATGGGACGCATATTCGACCATACACTAGACCAACACACTAGCGGGCTCCTCTGATCTGGGGTCAGCAGAACGCGAGTCCCTCCGCGACAACACACACAAAGTCAAGGGACAAACAACCACGCCCACGGCGGGACTCGAACCCGCGACCCTTCGGACCGAAGCACTGACTCGGTACTCGCTCTTAGCCACGGCCATCCAGGTCGGCAAAAATTTAATTACGTATAAAAAATAATCCCCCATTAATTTCACAATTCATTAAGTATCAACATTAATTATTCTAACATAGAAATATATCGAGTGCATGAAGGGATCGTAACGTCACCTTTATTCGTCTGTCCCTCGCATCCGTCCCACGTCCGCCAGCGCCAAAGCCGCCGTGTGCAGCTGCCGCGGCGTGAATTCCTGCATCTGTTCCGAGCGATCGCGTGATGTGCAGCCGAGTGTTCCGCGCCGCCCTCTGAAAGAGCCCTCTCTCGAGCTGCCTCAGTGGAATGAATGGGAATGAGGGCGAGGAAATCCGGGAGAGGGAGCTGGCGATCGAAGACCGCCCGCCTATAGGTTTTGATTGATTTATTTTTTTCGTGTTTCCGGGCGCGTCAACTGCTTCGGTCATTAGTCCCGTTAGTGTAGTGCATGTTTTTTTCTCGGGAGATGACGGTGATGGCCCCTCGCTGGATGGCGAGATCCGGCGCCGACCTACCGTCGGCTAGTGGGGTACCCTCTAACCAGGACTCTCCCACCAGCGGAGCACCGCCCCAGCCGGGACAAGCTCTAAACTCCCGACTGGTCTCCCGGAATATGTGGTAGTGTAGTGCACGTTTGTGTAAGTGAGTGTGTAAGGGGAGAGGATAGGACATGGAAGGGGAAAGATAGATCGCGCGCGGTCCGTGGCCCGTTTGGTGGGGTACTGCTCCGGCATTCGCCTGGTGTTGATCGGAGAAACCACGGAAAACTACCGATCAGAGCAGCCGGCCGCTAGAATTCTCCTCCAGACAGCGACTGAATTCCACCTAGCTGAAAAGCTAATGTCGAAAATCCTGCCGCCGCGGCGCGCCGTCAGGACTCGAACCTAGGACCTCCCGGTCAGAGGCGCTGCAGTAGCATCAGTTGATGCACTAAGCTACCGCTCCCGGACCGCCTGCAGGACTAAAAGGAACCGCTAATTATTGAGTTTGTGGAGGTGTTTTTTTAAATAAAATTACCATATCTAGGAATGTAAAGGCTTCCACAGACCGACGCGGAAGAACCGCAGCCTACGCGGAATCGCCGCTGCGGAAGTTTCGCGTCACGTATTGCCTTATGAGCACGTTCAGACCTGCGCGGGAGGCGAACGTCGCGGCAACGGTTTGGCAGCATTTAATCCGCGGCGAAATTTGTAACGCAGTGAGACGCGTTTCTTCCACTGCAGCTCGAGTTTCGTGGAAGTCTGCCCGTTTTCGGGAGTCTTCCCTCCCCTCTGGGTCGAGCGACCTTGCCAACCGTCACCAAACGCTGACTCATAATTGACGCTCTGGAGTGAACGGTTCTGCAATTTCCGCGGCCGCGTCTAGCTCGGAACTTTCCGCGCCGCACCCGCTGCGGATATACCGCGCCGGTCTGTGGGAACCTTAATGCATCAGAGTGGAAAGATAGGAATCAGAAAAATTACCTTCAATATTTTTTCGTTTGAACAAGACATTTATCATTATTTCTGCGCGTGAACAACACACATTTCTCTATATTTTTGTAGCACTGAAGACAGTAAAATATATGAAGATGAATAAAACTGCAATATCCATTGTCAACGTGCTACCCTAATTCAATAGAAAATATGTAAGAGAGCACTTATGTGTATTCTTCAGTCCATACATCATTTTTATTATCATTCTTTTACGTTCTTGTGTTTCTTTCTAGTACATTTTGCCCTTTTATATATGCGTCGTATTCGGCATGGATTATTGAATCTACTCGTTCAGTTTTATATCGCTCACTATTTGCACGTTTTCAATATTTAGCAATATCCTCTTTATCTTCCGTATTTTCTGAATATCAAACTGCGTCACATAAACGTTCGCAAACATTTCGTATAGACTTAATTCTATTATTCGCTTAAATAGGAACTTCATTGTCCAGATCTTAGATCTCTCAGTGGGCACCTCAATGACACGGAAAGAGTCAACACCTTTTAAACATGTAGCGTTTACTGGAATACAATGACAATTTAGCAAAACGTCAGATTCGCGAATTTGACCTTTTCCGTCAACAAATTTCCTCGACATTCGCACCGTTGCAATAATTTAACCTTTTCAACTCTCCGCGGAAAGCAAAAGGGCATAAATCTCTTCCAAAACAGGTGTCTCTCTCGGAGCAGAAACTTCCGCGAAGCGCGTAATCGCTCGGCCGCGAGGCGGAAACGCCCTCGCCCTCTCCCCCTCTCACTCCCCTATCCTCCTCTCCCCCCTCTCTTCACTACCTCTCCCCACTCCTCTCCGCCAACGTAGCAACGCGGGGGATGAATTCTTTGCCAGGAACGAGCACGCCTAGGAATGGCAAAAAAAAAAAAAAAAAAAAAAAATCCATGTTTTTAAAAGATCGACATTTTCGAGATGAAACATCGATATTATAACATCGACATTTTGCTTCAAGTGAGTCTAAAATACCTACAGTATATTTAAGTTCAATACTTCTGAAAACTAACATTTCCTTTCTTTATCATTTTTTTAGATAAAAAGTGCCCCAGAATGTAAGATACTTATTTGTGCCACAAAAAGTGCAAAATTTACTTTGTGTCAAAGGATCGCGACAGAATTACGACACTTTATACCTAAAATGTGTTTACTATGAGCCTACCATGTAGTTGAAAAGGCGAGACTCTTATTGCCCTGCTTTGGCTTGTCTCCAAATCATGGATCGCGAGAGATCTGAATAACGGAACAGGAAGTTCCAGGCCGAAGAACAACTTTCACTCTCCAAATCCGATGTCTTTTGGAGACCTCCGCATTCCTCTGTTTGAGGACATGTGGTTACATTTATCAGAAGTACGCAATTTCATTAGAGAACCTAATCAGTATATTATTTTAAATTATTAATTCTAAATCTTTTCTCTATTACCTGATACAGGAACGGGAAATATTACATCAATGTAGTAAACATAATAAAGTATGAAAGCAACTCGAAATATAACGTAATGAATTCGGTGCCTTAATTTAGAAAGAAAGGGAAAAGTAAAGAAATATAAAAAAGAAAATATGGTGTAAAAATCAAACTAAATGAGAAACAAGTGTAAATTTCTGTTAAACAAAATTTATAAAAGAAAGGCTGGATGGTTTTAAAATATTTTTAAAACCTCAATAACGAGGAATTGCAAAGTATTGGCTCGAAGAGACTGCAAGAACCTGCGTGAAGAGACATAGACAGACGGATGTTCGATCTTAAAAAATAGGTAGACTAACACAGCTGTCTCACATCACGTTTCAAGTCGCTGAAGCACTCTCCTTACGCACACTAGGGCAGCGTACGAGCACTTAAGCACAGCAGTTCCTGAAGGGACACACCCGGTACTACGCTGCAGCTCACAGCTCTAAAGGTACCCATACACTAACAATCCCCGCTCTCAAGCCGTGCTCGTTACGGTCGTAAATGTCATTGCTACCTGCTCCATTACGCACACAAATCTGGGACGAGAGACTTACGAACGGCGAGAGAAATGATTCAGAGACGGATTTGGTCGAGTATTGACCAGCGGCGGTTCCAGGGAGGGGGCAGGACTAGTGATGGCCAATTTTATCAAAACATCGATACATTGATGTTTGGATACATCGTTAAAGGGATTTCGACGTCAATGAAAACATCGACGAGAAAACATCGATGTCTTAATTATAAAATAAAACTCACGCTATTTTTCTATCCATTTTTAATTACAGTAAGTAAAAGGGATACATTTTATTGTTTGGTTAGCAGGATGTTAGTAGTATATACAAATTATTATCGAATGTAAAGAATAAATTAACAATAAAGAACATCGTGTTTTACTATCGATCTCGTGTTTGGCTGTCGATTCAGAAAATGACACGCCTGGTGATAACATACATTCATAACACGAGCAGCTCCCAAACTTCTTCAGATTGCACAGGCGAAATGTGCAGCGTGATAAAGATGACGCAAAACAACGATATTGCTGTGGATTTCTGCTACTCTACAACGTGCTTAAAGTCCTTTAGTTAAAAAATTAAAATATCAAAAAAATCGATGTTTTTGCTACAAAATATCGATGTGAAGCGATCGAAAGCAAAATATCAATGTTAATATATTGATGTTTCTCGTAGAAAACATCGATGTTTTAAAAATATCGATTTTTTTGCCATACCTGGGCGGGACGACAATGCAGACGTCTGATATTTACATCATGGAACTTCTCTAAAGGTGAACTCTGCGTTGCAAGTTACGCAAAATTATTCATTTAATTATTAATGAAACGACAAAGGTTGCATTTTCCGTTTTACTCAGTTTTTTTCCCTAGGGCTTTTATCCAGCCGACAGCCGGTTGCCCTTTACGTCCTGAAGAGACGCATATTCGACCATACACTAGACAAACACTTGCGGGCTCCTCTGATCTGGGGTCAGCAGAACGCGAGGCCCTCCAACACACACACAAAGTCAAGGGACAAACAGCCATGCCCAAGGCGGGACTCGAACCCGCGATCCTTCGGACCGAAGCGCTGAGTCGGTACTCGCTCTTAGTCACCTCGGCCAACCAGGTCGGATTTACTCAGTTTTGCAAGGTTTTAATCAGTTTCGGTTACGATTCCGGTTTCCGCTCGTTGCCTCGAGTGTGTGTGATCCGAGTGATGAGCGCTTGCTGCCGTGCATTCTCTTCCTCGAATTCACCCGAGGCCTTCCTCGCCCACTCACTCATTTAGTCACTCGCGCACTCGCACAGCGCACGGCGCCAGCGGATTTGGAGATAAAAGCTGCGTATTTGTTTGAGTGCAGAACTTCATCCTACGCCGGTGTTGGCACTGCGATATTGGCGATTCAAAGCTCTCCCGATCTCTGCACCTCTCGTACTGAGCAAAGCGTTTAAAACTAGAGCGCAATTACGGAGATTTGAATAAAAAGTGTCCTGGTAAACGGGATTTCCAAATAATGTTTGCTTATTGGTCTTCTTTTGACGGTTTTGAATTAAATTGTTAGTTAATTCAAATTGATTTAATGACTTACTATTTTTATTACTAATATTACATTATCATCATCATTATCATCATCATCTTCATCATCATTCGAATATGACGTTAAATGAAATGAAGTAAAAGTAACACCTGTCCAGACCGGTTAAGAATGGGTTGTTATTTATTAGTCAGGAAGGGGATAATATTTAATCTTACTGTTATTATATTTACCATACGATATAGTAAATGTACAAGATAAATGTGAAATTATTGCTCAAGTACTCGATATTCCTAACATACGTTAGTATTTCTATTTCGGTAATGTACTAGTGTGGTTAAACTACTCATATTAGTTACTCTAAAAAAGGGCGAGTACGCTATTGTTAAAGAAATACTTCAAGAAATAATGGAGGGAGCATTTGCCTTAATTTTTAGATTCCTTGAAGTACATTGTTCTTGAATGTGCATAGTTCTATTTACAATTCCATTGCAAATTTAAATTTAATAATGATTATATTGAATGCATAATCCTTCCCCGAACAGTTCGAGATTCGCAAATAGCACTTTAAATGTTTCTGTGTGATCAAATACCATTACAGTAAATATTAGCGTAATATATTAATATGATTATTATACAGTATTCCATACATTTTCGAAAAATTGTTATCAGGGAACATTAATAAACACTGTCATTATAAAAACTATAATTATTTATTAATTTAATATTACCTGTTCAAAATAAAATACTATTTTATGGCATTTTAACTTGTCTATTTTTCTTTTCTTCTCTTTTCTATATTTCCCCATCCTTCTCAATTCTTTCCTATCATTTACATGAAATATTGCAGGTGTCTTTTACTTTTTCGTGAGACATTTAATTTTCTATATTTTATAAAACTAACAAAATTATCCACATACTATTTATTATTATTATTATTATTATTATTATTATTATTATTATTATTATTATTATTATTATTATTATTATTATTATTATTATTATTATTATTTTATAATTCACGACTAAAAATGTTACGAGTCGGTTGAATGTAAAATCTACTCTACGTTGCAACCAGCTTCCTAAGGAGCAGATCTAGGGGCTGTTGGGTGCTTCTGGAATACTTTGCGCAAAATGTAGGGCGTTCCAAGTAAATCAATGTGTGGGAAGTTCCAAATCAAGCAATGTTGTTGTTATTGTTATAATAATAATAATAATAATAATAATAATAATTATTATTATTATTATTATTATTATTATTATTATTATTATTATTATTATTACTAAATGGCTTATGAATGGAACCGAAAAAGTAAAACTCCAGTTACTGACTGTATCACGGAAATGGACGAATGTTCCCCGCTCCACCAAACGCACCGTCCACCTCGGTGGGCGCGCGGGGCTGCGGCGCGGAAATCCAAGACAAAAGCGCGCGCGCCGCCAAAATAAACGCGCGGGCGGCGGCAAACAGCCTATTCTTAGGCGCAGCCGGCGGATCAGGAGCGCGCGCGCGGGTCGCCACCGCCCACGCCCACACGGCGCTCCGCACGCCCCCGCCCGCGCGGGACAGCGGGCTACGTGACGCGACGCGAAGCGACGGTACGCCGGGAAGAGCGATTGACTGATAGTGATTCCGGGTGCGTCAACTAAGGAGGGCATTAGTCCCGTAGGTGTAGTGCATTTTCCCTCGTGAGGTTGCTGTGATCTTCCCCCGCTGAATGGTGAGATCCGACCCCGATCTATCGTCGGCTATCAGGCTTTTCCCCAACCAGGTATCTCCCCAGCAAGGCACCGCCCTAGCCGGGACAAGATCTCAGCTCCCGACTGGTCTCCCGACATGTGTGATAGTGTAGTGCATGTTAGTGTAAGTGTGTGTGTGTGTGTGTGTGTGTGTGTGTGTAAGGGGTGAGGATAGGACAAGGAAGAGGAAGGGAAGATCGCGCGGTCCGTGGCCCGTCTTTTAGGGTACTGCTCCGGCATTTGGCAGGTGTTGATCGGAGAAACCACGGGAAAATATCGATCAGAGCAGACGGCCACTAGAGTTATTCTCCAGACAGCGATTGAATTCGACGTAGCTGACAAGCTAGTGTCGAAACTAGCTGACCGCCAGTTCGACTTCGACCCGGCCCTTTCGGTGAGGCTGCAGTGATATCAGTTGATGCACTGAGTCTCCTCTCCCGGTTGCGACTGAGGCTGGAGGACGATGGTTTCAGTCGCCGCAAGTCAAGTCTACCAGTCAACAGTAAAATATCCTATACTTTGGGGATTCATTGTAATAATTAGGGAGAGGATTTTTATTATCTACAGAATCTTGAAATATGCTTTTAAAATATGCATTTATTAGATAAAAATTCTGATATTTGCACTTCAATTTACAATTAAAAGTAATAATATTTCATTTCCTGTATAAACCTTTCTTGACCAAATTTCAGGAGAAGCATTCTTGGAATGAAAATATATACTATTTTTTGAAAACTTGATAAAATCTACCTTACTTTTAAGAATGAGATCAAGGAATATCCTACATATGAACAAATATTTTATCATCTCTAGAAAAGAAACAACGCAATAACATAACGTCATGCATCCTCATCTTACAATTTCACTTTATTACTTTCTCGCTGCGGAGTGAAGTAAATTGATTGACAAAATCCGTTTGTCTTTCTGTGAACAACACTAACGGCTAAACCGTTCAGCCGATTTTCTCTCAAATTAGTCGATATGGCTGATGTCACGGTCCCTTAAATTTGAAATCGGCATTTTAATTTTTGGGGTTACTTAACATGAAGCCCCGTATGTTATGCACAGTATATTACAAATACCGTACTCATATTGTCAAACTAAAAAGGACGGCAAATTTCTGCCAAGAGGATCATGAACATCAAAAATTTGGTTTTCTTTTCTCTCTCTGAACTTTTCTTGCATTGTGGCAAACTTTATAATCAATGAACGCTTACAAATAGATTGTATTCCGCAATACGATGCACAATAATTCGTGTCCTTCTAATCTAATGGTAACATCTGAAATCAATAAACATGAAAATTGATTTAAAATGTTTAAAGCCTTTTAAATGCTTAAAATCGCCTCACTAAGTTACATTATGGACATTACAGATACATGATTATTGCTCTTCTTAATAAGATATATATTTTTAATGCTATTGTTTTTGACAATATCGTGTATTATTTTTATTTATAAGAAGTACACGTTACGGAATTTCGCATTTTTGCCTTTGAAATAGTTGATGAAGGAAAAGAGGGAGACGAGGGAAATATACTGCGGGCCACTATAGAATCGGTTCGGCCCACTGTTAGCCAGTGCAGCGGGCGCCTGTTGGGGAGGCTATTTCTGCGGCCGCTCGCAATGCAGAGTCAAGAGTGGGCTATCGAGGCCGATACAAGGGGTAATCGATACGCGCGCCTGGAATTTGATAATGAAGTATCATTAGGTGCTCCGGTGTTCATCTCCTCTGGAATGGTGTTGAAGCTACGCGAAGAGCTGGTGTGGGAGAGAGAGGGACTACATTTGATCGAAACAAGAGCCGAAAGGTATCATTGATAGGAAGTTTCGAGTGAGTGGATTAGGATTGGGGTGAAAGGGTGAGGTTTAGGATGCTTAAAGAGGTTGTTTAGAGAGTGGATGATTGTGCACTTCAAATTGTCGTTGCAATTCTTTCAATGTTTCATACACAATATTGAAAATGTTGAGCTTTAGAACATTTCATTAAGAAGGCCTAAGAAAAAGATTCCAAACTGGTTGAATAAAGTGTCAAAATTGTTACCAAAATAAGACAATTTTCAGTTTCATAAAAATAATATTGGATTTAAATGAGGCAGAAACTAAAAAATGATGCAATCTTGCAAAAATTGCATGTCTTCGATAGCTTTACAAGCCAATTCTTCCAATTGCTACATTTAAAATAGTTCTGGTTCTTGGATACAAGAAGAATAGCATACGAAAATGTTCACCGTTGGTCAAAGAAATGAAGAATTGAGACATGGTATTAACATGGTGGTATTATTATTATAATATTATTATTATTATTATTATTATTATTATTATTATTATTATTATTATTATTATTATTTATAGTAGTAGAGTGGTCGTTTTATAGTAGTAACAGTAGCAGCAGCTTTACGCAGCAGAGAATAACTCCCGAAAGCTCTGGAGTTTCCCTATCTATCTATCTATCTATCTATCTATCTATCTATCTATCTATATATATATATATATATATATATATATATATATATATATATATTAGTTGTGTTCTAATCACTCTCCAACAAATCTTTCGAAATATTGCTCTACAGCGCGTTACGTATTCATTAGTAACATCTTACATAACGCTAAAATTCACAAAGGAATTCTCGATCACTATATTCCATCTGCTTTAAACCGATGGAAAGGAAACTTAACGCACTCTTTCAAACACCACTCAACACGGGATACATTTGAAGAAAATACAACGCATACACACGCACTATCTGTTCCAGACACTTCCCGTGAATTTCGCCCTCGCTCAACGCAGTGTCCTTTATCGACTCGCGCGCAAAGTGATATTTATTAAACAGGGAACGGACTGTCAGTGGGGCCAACATAATCTCCAGGAGGAGTGACGTGCGGTCGGGCCGCGCACTCCATTTGTCTTCGTCGGCGGCCCCCTCCATTGTTGCCGTTTGACAAGAGGATCGTTGCGGCAGCCACAGGGCAACGAAGCCCAGGGAAAGACTAACCGCTAACCGCCAACCGCCCGCCCGCCCACACCCCTACCCGCTCTCCGCACCGCCCGCATAAATATCCCATTGGCGATTCGATACACGTTGGACGCCACAAGACCCAGCCACGGCAACCACCGCACTTGAAGGGGAGTGGTGCAAGAGGATATAGTGGTTTTCACAGCGCAGTGTTCGCCCCAGGGTACAGTCTCATTTGGAATGTTTCTGTAGAAAAAAACTACTTCTATAAATCTTTAGATTCTTCCTCACAGATTGTAACTATTCAGATCCAATGCCTCAGGTCTTATTTCCATTTACCATTGTTGAAATTTTACTCTGCCATCTAATTCGACTTGTGTGATCTTGACATCAAGCGACGTTGACAATTATTACTTGCTTCCACCTCCTGTCAGGGTTGTTTACAACAGATGTTTATGTAACTGCGTAATATTTCGGATAAGTTGTACTCCATATTACAAAATCTTTATTAGGGGCGGATATTGATGACCTAAAAAATCGCTAAAAATGATCAATAATATGCTCTTAAAATACATTAAAAATGTCCTAAAACAAAGAGAAATGAAGTAAAAAATATTATCAAAACCAGATCGGATGAACAACTCAAGCTGCTGGATACGTTACTGATGTAAACGAGGCTTCTTCAATTCGTTCAAGTGAACACAGCCAGCCAACAGTCCAACCTTTGGTTTGGACTGTTCTTTACCAGGAAATCACTGTCTTTAGTTATCCCGAAATCGGCCAAACTGGCCGAAATGGCGCTGATAAAAGAATTGAAATCACTGCACTGATCACAAGAATTACATGGTCACAATGACTGTCACTTCGTCCCTCTCTCCTTTGGAACATTTCATCCGAAGGCAAATACTACTATGACACGATGTTCCACCATCTTATTCTGATCACATCTTCTCAATCCTTCGTTGATCATTTGTCACTCCACGGCTAATCCAATTCTCCCTTCCTCAACCTGCTACTTTCCGGCCACTGCTAGTCACGTGTCTCTCAGGTATTTTCAACGGTTAACGCCCGCACTTGCCCGCATCTATCTGTCAATTGCTGTTGCCACCTGCACACACGATAACTGTCGAAATGCGAAGCCCCGAAGTCAAATTGACGCAATGTGAACCTTTCGTCTTCAACAAAACGACTAAGAGTACTGAGGAAAATGTTTTTACGTTGCGATCTTTGACTCAGTGATCTTCGTCTGGCGATTTGGACTCAAAGGAATATTTGCAATAAGCTATGACGATGATATTTGGGGCATTACAGAAAAAATATCAGTTGAAAGAGTTCTTCCGAAAATATCTTAAACTAACGTATTGTGTAATCGTTTCCTTATTCCTTTTCTCTTGCTGTTTCGACTCCAGTCTCTTATTAGCTTATGTAGCAAATGTTGCACATGTCTCATCTAGTAGATCTCTAATATAATGTAACATTGTTCTACCCAGCAAGAAAACATATCTCAAAACAATCTGTTTCACTAATTTTCAATGCGCACAGATGAAATAATGTTACGCAGCCTCAGCGTTTTGAAAGATAATTTTGTGTGGTATTTTTCAGCATCGGTTTTTCTCCTGCAGGCCATTATATAATACTATTTGCTTTATGTTCTTTCTCTGTATGAGAGGATCAAAGTTTCCCTGACCAGAACCATGCCCAAGTGACCTTCGTAAACAGTTAACTTATTCCGACAGAGAACAAGAAGAAAACCTGTAACATCGACTGATACAGCCCTACTTGAAAAGCCGCTCATCACATGGGACACATATGGAGCATCGGGAAATATATACAACTTGGAACGCACGGAGTCGTTCTATCGTGCACGCACCATCGTGTCCATACCGGCCGTGGGTGTGGTCGACGCACCAGCTATTAACTGCTAAACGTTGACTCTGCCCCCGCCTCGGTCACACCCAAGACCTGCCCAACCCCGCGCCTCTGCTCGCACCCTCCCTCGCGACATCGCCTCTGCCTCCGCGACATCCTACTCCCAACCCACTCCGCCCACCACCCCTGCAACCGCTCGCCACTCCACGCGACTCCATTTCCCTCCTGCCTACTACAACGGCGCTCCAACCTCTTCTTATCGCGCTTCACTTTGGAGCTCCCGTCCTATTCTCGTGTCCCCCCACTTCCGTCCCGAATCCCTGCCGCTTCCGACTGGCTCCCTTCCTTCTCCTGTCCCGCTCACGTTACGCTTGCGGCAAGCTCCCTTCCTGCTCCTATCCCGCTCACGTTCCGTTTCGCTTCCTTCCCGTTCTCGTTATTACACACTCCCGTTCCCTTCCCGTTCCCGTCCTGCTCCCGCCCTGATCACCTCCCGTTTCCGACCCGCCCTCTTCCCGCTCCGATCCCTCTCCCTTCCTTCTCCCGTCTCGCTCACGTCACGTCCCGTTTCCGGCCCCCTACCGTCACACACTCGTCAGGCTCCCGACACACTCCTGTCATGGTCTCGTCACACTTCCAACATGGCTCCGTCACGCTCTCGTCACGCTCTCGTCACGCTCTCGTCACGACCTCGGCACGCTCTCGTCACGCTCTCGTCACGACCTCGACACGCTCTCGTCACGTTCCATTCACGTTCCCGACACGCTCCAGTCACTTTCCCATCACGCTTCTGTCACACTTCGGTTCCTCTCTCGTCCCGTACTTGCCCCGCTCTCAAAATTCTTCCCTTCCGCAATCAACTCCTTCCGCACCCCCACATGTCTGCCCACATCCGTCAGATCCCTCTCGTCAGATTCCCCAGCACCCGCCACCCACTCATCCACTCCCTTCTACCCACGTCATCGCCCGCGACTGCAGCCACACCCACGTCCCTTCCACGTCTCCGCCCGCGTCTTCACCCACAACTCCACTCCAGTCAGCGACCCGGCGCGCTCGACCGCCAACGCCCACACCCACCCACGCCCCCGCCCCCGCCCGCGCGCCCGCCATTCCTCCTCTCCAGCAATTAGGGCCGCGGTAATTGGGCAATGGCGTGCGCACGGACCGCTCCTCCGCCCCCGGCCCTGTAGCGCCGCTGCGGCCGTCGCCAACGCCCGCAAAACCCACGCGGACGCGGCGGCGGCGGATCGGAAAGTACTGGGCGAGGAAGCGCCAGTTCGCGTGCGATTTTTCATCCGCTCGCCCGCGCCTCCTCCGCCGTCGGTTCCTCAACACCATTTGCACAGAGCAGTGGGTCGCCACCGGGATTGCGGTGCAGAATGAAGAACCAGAAACACTTGCACGAGATGGAAAAAATAAAATATAAATATTAATTTAACATTTGATTGTGTTGTTATTACATTTTTGATTTTACGTGAAATGTGTTGTGTGATTACTGAATTGTTTAACTGCTCGTCGCCCGCGCCGCCTCCATCATCGGTTCCTCAACACCATTTGCACAGAGCAGTGGGTCGCCACCGGAATTCCGGTGCAGAATAAAGGACCAGAAACACTTTCATGAGATGGAAAAAATAAACTATAAATATTAATTTAACATTTGATTGTGTTATTACATTTTTGATTTTACGTGAAATGTGTAGAGTGACTACTAATTTTTTAATTGCGTAGTGTTTGTTTGGCCCCTTTGCTGTTCCCCTACAGTACATAGATCTTTCAGAGAGGAACTAGAGGGCTAGGTAAATTAAGAGGTACAAAAAATACTTCTTAAGCATAAGTCGGGTTATCTGAAAAAAAGTAAATGGTGTATTATCCTCATTTTGTGAAATGTATGTACAAGTTAATTAATATTAATTAATAAAATGTAATATTTTATAAAGTTTTCACTCAGATATCGTATCTCACATCTTTAATTATATTCATCCGGACCAAATTGAGTAATGTATCCTTGCGCGACAACTGGTATGGTCGTTAATATAGTGAATGTTTTTAAGACTAGGGGTGGCGGTGTTCCTCACGCGCAGGGTGGTGATATCCAATGTCAATATCCAGTGTCTGATCGGGTGATAGAACTGTCAAGACAGCGTCCGCATTCAGCCTAGCTAGTGCCGAAAATACTCAGCCAGGTATCTCCCACCAGCGGGACACCGGTCCAGCTGGGGCAAGTTCTAAGTCCTCGACCGGTCTCCCGGCATGCGTGGTAGTGTAGTACATGTTAGTGTAAGTGTGCGTGTAAGGGTTGAGGATAAGACTACGAAGAGGAAGGAAAAATCGCGCGCGGTCCGTGGCCCGTTTGGTAGGGTATTGCTCCGGCATTCGCCTGGTGTTGATCGGAGAAACCACGGAAAACTACCGATCAGAGCAGCCGGACGCTAGAATTCTCCTCCAGACAGCAAATGAATTCGACCTAGCTGAGAAACTATGGTCGAAAATCCTGCCGCCGTCAGGATTCGAATCTAGGATCTCCCAGTCAGAAGCACTGCAGTGACATCAGTTGATGCACTGAGCCACCGCTCCCGGTTGTCACATTGCCCACCATTAGGCTTCCACCTCGGGCGACCCCTCTCCACAGCCTCTTCCGTCTCCGACCCGGCCCCGCCCCCTCGCCCGCCCCCGCAAAGGGGAACACGCGACAGAGCGCCTCCGACCCCCCGCGCTCCGCGAGGCCCTTTGTTCCTGAAAGAGGCGGCGGCCCGCGTCAAAGGAGCAGCGAATCCGATAAAAGGCCGGAAAGAGCACGAGAAGAAATGGAACCTGACGTACGACTCGATTGCATGTCGCACCGGAACCCGGGATATTTCTCTCAGACCAACAGCGGGTTTTCGTTAACACTGCAACAGGCGTACGCGAACAATCCCCAAGATTTTTTAAAAAAATATTATTTTTAATGTATTTGACCATAGGATTCGAGTGAGATCACTACATGCACACAGGAAGCTGTTTTAAATCACTCAGTCATTTCGGTTTGATCGGTGAAATGGTATAGAAGTTATCATCGATTGAGGACTCCCCAATTCGATGTGACCGCAGGGGGTACAACGTATGATCAGATGTGTGGTTTTAAGAGTAAAGTGAATGAAATGTGTAAACTTATAAAAGTGGTGTGCGTTTTTTTTTGGGGGGGGTATCTTTTAATCTCGATTAAATTGTTAAAAATTGTTTGTTAAAAAATGTACAGCTCCTCGGATGACTCATGTACAGTCTGTTAGCTGACTGAGGTGAACTGAAGGCGAGGTGAAGCTGGGTTCGATTCAAGGCTGAGGCCAAAGTAAAGCTGTAGCTTTCTAATGAAAAGCACCTCAGTTGCCATAGCTATGGGCAGAAAGAAAAGGCTCAGACATACCAAGGGCAGTGATGGGAATATGTAATGCTCGCCACAGAACACCCTTAACTAATTTATTAACCCCCGGGCGTGGTTAATATATAAAAAAAATAGGACACCGTTTACAAACCTCTGAGTAACTATTTAAAAATCAATTTAATATTATAAACTACAAATTGTTAATTTGTTGTTTCTTATCCGAGACAAAGCTTTGAGTAGTATTTTTTAGAAATAAATAATTATCTTCAAATCACCAAATTTAATGCTCTGAAGAAGTTTGCTTCCAAAATCAGCGAGTCCTAATGATCGTATTCTTTAGAGACTAACCATTTAATTCAATTCATAATATCTCTATTTTCTCCTTTTTCTGGCATGTATGCCTCTATACTTTCTCAGATATTTCTAAATATATACATTAGAGAACTGACGCAAAATTTGAGAATTAAACACAAGAATGATTAAAATAATAACTGTGTAAAAGAAAGTTACGTATGCATTTTCCAGCTCCTACATCGCAACTGAAAAGTTACCACTGTAACTGACAACAGTTCCCTACAATTTTCGAAATTCTCTCGAAACGTATATTAAGGAAACAAGGAAATAACGGAGAAATATTAAAATGAGGCAAATGAGTAAGACGTAAAAGAACTGCAACTTGAGAAGAAATGTACGTTTTAGAGTTTTTGTTTTTCATTAAAACAATTATTCCTTTATTTGCTTAATAATTTTATGGAAAGACTTCAAAAGTTTCATCTTTCAGAGTAAACAAAATGAGATGAATTTGGAACCTGAAAAGACTCCACCCATTCGGGGAGTAGGGCTGAAAAGATAAGGCGCACGAGTTAATTTCCTTTATTCTGAAGCAGTTAAATCACGACAACACAATTGCAGAGACCAGCAATTTACAAAAAAGTTTAAAAAATCATAACTTGATTCTTTATACATTTTATTCCATCATACTCTTAAGCATTATTTTCGACGCTTGTGTCCTACATAAAATATCCACTTAAAAATCACTCTTCCTGAGTTCCTTCCCGTTTTGTAACCCATTTCTTGATTTCCATATCCTTTTCAGATTACGTAAGATTGAAATAATAATATTCAAGTATTGTGATAAAAAACGGCAGCGGTCCGCTCTTAAATTACAAAATACAAAATCCTAGCAGTCTGATCGAAATACTATGAACCAAACGACAAGTATGACAAGCAATCATAAAACATTTTTATTTAAAGGATGAATGCGGAAAATATTTCCAAGAGAAATAACTTATCACTTTTGATGCACTCTAGTCATGGCATCTGTCCCATTCAATAATGTTCAAAAAGAGAATCATACTAATACTAATCATGACATCAATCTAAAAGTGAATCAAACACAACAACAAAAATGAAAACCTAAAAAGGTGGATGTGGATATATAATTAGGACAGGGCCAATTACAGCATAATAAAACGCAACCCTAAACCAAATTCCACTAGATTAACAAAGACAATTCTTAATATTTAAGAAAACGAGATCTGATAATATAGGCAGTTTATAATATACTGTGCAGTGCAGCTCGATTCGTAAAGGTCTCCCACTTCACGCGATGTCTGCGATTAACGCGGAGCCTCAGGGGCTCCGAAGGGCGCAAGGTGACAGGAGGCAGGAAGGCAGTCATAGGAATTGCACTAAATGCAAAATAGAACAATTAAAACCTTTAATAAACACCAAAAGCTGCGTATCAATAGATGATGCCATCACTTTATAAAAATCCATAATCAGACCCTTAATATATACGCATGCCCTGTCTGGACCAGGACTCATCTACAAGCGTCCTAAGTTCTAAGTCCCCGACGGTCTCCCGGCATGTGTGATAGTGTTGTGCATGTTAGTGTAGGTGTGTGTGTGAGGGATGAGGATAGGACAAGGAAGTGGAAGGGAAAACTGCGCGCGAGGAAATTTGCCCGAAAGTAGTGAACAGAGGAGATGCTCGACATTTGGCAATCGTGATTACCTATTTTCCTTTGAGTTCGTGGCCCCACTGTTAGTTTCTCGATCAAAGATTCGTTTTAATATTCTCACATTATTTTCTGCATGATTTGTATAAATTTTTATAATTTTTAGTAATGATTTTGGAACAATCTCTTCCGAAAACTACCATAATCTCGAACTTCTCTCCCTGAACTAACTCTTCGAGATATATTCGACTGTGACACAGCTCACCTGGCTCGTTAAGACACGGGTTAACAGTGATATTCAACTGTTTTTCAACTTACAAAAATAATCTGCCGCTATTACCCTAATCCCGGACAATCCGTGCAGAATTTGTAATGGACAAACTGAACCGCAGCAGCTTTTTTGTGACGATCTCCCGTTTACCCCACCCCTTTATTTCACCATTCCTACATTATAATATTCCATCAATATAAGTATCACCTTATTTACACATTGTACGTTCTTTCTGAAGAATGGATGATCATGAATAAAATATGAAAACTATTTCACGAAAAACGGTTATGTGATGAGAGACACAATTAATTTTTGAGATATTGATACAATACGTAGCACTATTCGTGAATTTGGTACGAATTCTTGCTGTCTAAATATTGCTCACAATAATTCAGAATTCAAAACAGATTACATGAGGTAATAAAAAACATATCACGAAAGTAACAATCGTTTGATAAAACCCTTATGATACTGATTGATCTTCATTAGCACATAACAGTAACGCTTCATTTAACTTCTTTAACCAATTTGTTACGTTCATTACTAAGATTATAAAATTTTATATTTAATATTTACTTTACTTAACTATTTATTTATACGAAAGTTATTCGAGGAGAAAATAGAGCACAATAGTTAGAGCTAACAATAAGCTACTAAATAGTATTATAAAATTTATAACCACAATATTCTGAAAAACTTCAAACCCAACTTAAAATATTAAGAAAAAAATTATAAATTTAAAATAAATTATCAAAACACAATATAATACATTTTAAGAAAGCATTTAGCGACAATATATTTCACACAACCATCTTAGTGTGTAACTAACGAAAAGTTTCACAAAACATCTCAAAATTATCTTGACGAATAACATGCAATTGTATCAAGTAAATATAATATTCTGACATAACATAATACTCGAAAACAATCTAAAATGAGAGCAATAAAGCCAAAATAGAAATTCCCGAACACTTACATAAATCGTAAACAACGGAAACCTTTACAAGAAGTTACGCCACAACTAAGGAAGAATACACAGGCGCAAAAATAAAACCAAACAAAACCAAGACCTCCTACTAGTTGCGAATGCAAATGCAGCAGACATCCAGAAGTAACAGCATCTTCACTTGGCCACCTTTTCAAAGGCGGGAGACCTGTGCAAATGTTTTGAATAGTTTATCCGGGAAATGAGCAGGTTACACCGCGTTAATTGGATCTTTAGATGCAACGCCTACGTGCTTGGAACGGTCCTCCTCAGATCCCCATTAACCTGCGGAGGCGAAAATGGAATTGGAGCTCATTTGCGCCAGCCTTCCAGGTGAAACACTCACTCCACACAGGCCTACTACCGGTAATTAAAAGCGAGATGGAAAACACACATTCGCAAGGCAATAAGAATTACTTCCTGAAATTATCTTGAGGCTATCATCTAGCGGAGGGCGGACTCTGTAAGCAAGCATGTCTCACGTACTGAGAAAAAATTGCATTGAAATCGACGAAATGTGTCTTGACATGTGGCGGAGTTTATCTGAAAATAACGATTCAGCGAAGGAGGTGATAAGAACAAATTAACAATTTTGAAACCATAATATTAAACCGGAGTCTAATAATGCCTCTTTGATAAAAAAATAAACGCTCACAAAGTTATTACATTCCTTAGTATCTGTTGTTTCTAATGTGATTTTGAATAGTTTAGTTCTGATGTATCCTAACAAGATATATTTCAAGATTCCGATATTTATTACTAAAATGTGTCTGGTACACGATAGAAGAATCTGAAAATTAAGCGAGGTAGAGGGAATTTCGTATATAAGAGAGTAAGTGGTCAATATCTACCGATACACAACTTTGGACGTATTACCCCTGCCTCACAGATGTGATTTACAATTTTTGAATTTTAAGTTCATAGTTCTTTCGGAATATGCTTGGTGGGTTTTACTAATAGTTTACCGACATACAGCGCCCAATTACCGTCAAAAATCTCAAACACTTGATGAAACAACGTACTGAATTGGAATTCTGAGTTAAAATTGCACGGGTTCCGAAGACTTATTTACATCAAAAATATTGTGTGAAAGGCATAAAACCGACCATCATCATAATAATACACCAAATCATTCATTTCTTAATAACCCAGAAAATTCAGCTAAGTACTTGGTCCATTCGATTGATTGAGGGATTAGCACTAGATAAAGAAGACCCACCATTCCAACTGACAGAAAATACTTTCCTCCTGTCTGGTGTGTTGCATAACTTTCAGGCGCTATCCTCAAACTCTTGTTCCAAATCATCAGTTCATTGGATCATCAGTGGCTTGGGTATACTGAATGGGTCAGAATCTAAATTTCTTAGGCATACGTTTTTCGAGACGCGTAGTATTTTTCAAAATCTATTTCCATCTCTTTCTTCGTTCTTTCTCTGCTCTTTTGCCTCCGACTTCTCCACCCGAGTAATTAGAGCGGGAGTTGACAGCGCGAGACAATGTTGTCAAAGTAGCGGTGCTTTTGCCCTCTCCGCACTGTCATCGGCTTGTCAGCGTTCAGAGAACGTCGCGAGCTTCGATTCCCGCTCGCTCGGGTCAAGCACTCAGCAGAAACGACAGCACATTTTCCCGCGTTACAAAGTGAACATATCTAACAAGAGCATCATGAAACAATGATGAGTCTGAATTTATGATAATTAGAAATCAAAGATCAAAATAGTACAATAGTTTTTCAATTCGTTGGGGGTAAATATGGAAATATAAGAGAGCAATGTAATACAATACTTCCATTCTATGAGATACATTTCTCTACTATTATGTTGCCTCGTCCTTTTGTTTCTAATTTTTTTCGCCCTGATTGATGCAAATGGGATCGCAGTCTGTTGATCTTCGATGAGAATAATCACTAAAATAAGTTTCCCTCGTTTGAAGTATTTAAGATAACTGTACTCACCGTAAATGGTTAGTAGTCAATGCCCGACTAATTGCGAGTGTTAGCCGCGCAAATGATGTTCCCATCATTATTGAAATTTTAAATGCACTAATTCATCGCTCACCTGCAAAGAAGAAAATACAAAATTAGTTTCTGCACATTAATAATTTTCACTAAATTCATCAGGTTAAATAAAGAGCTTGTAAATACAGGGCATAAGATGTCACATCACAATCAAATACCTCTATTTTACTTTATAACGGCACATTCTTAATATATTACTTCTAGACGTCCTGTAACTAATGAAATTAAAATAAAATCAATCACTTTAAAGTAAAAGTGTAAAAATAGACAAGATTTCATGTCCAGAATAACGAAACCAAAAGGTAATTTAATCTCTCTATCTTATATATTGATACATGATTTGATACACCGACATTTCAATTAATACGCACGACTTAAATTTTATGAGCACTTAGAAATTAAATTACATTTACATAAAAGAAAAATCTAGAAAGATAAGTCAATACAATTACTAATATCTTGAAGAATGAATTTGAATCGTTTTAAACAATATTTTAATATTATTTATAATATATTACATCATTAATATTCTTCGGAGTGGACCCGAAGCTCCAAACGAACCCCCACTTATCGAGGCAGTTACAATCACCAGCCTCGAATGCAACAGGCATGACATTGTTTTTCAATCATTAACAAATCGTCGTCGATGATAGACAACCTATGTGACAGAATTGACGATTTTTACATTTTGGTATCAATGATTCAGAATTTACTTCTTCTTTAGTTGTTAAGAAAGTTTCCAAAGAAAATTAGAAATTAAGGTCTTAAAATAAAAAAAATTAAAAATCCTTCTGAGACAATTTATTGATTACAGAATATCTCGTATGTGGTATTCTCATGAGAGATTTTCGTAAAGTGCTTTCAGAAAATTATCATAATAATGAAATATTTAGTAATATTATATAGAAAGTACAGAATGCCTAAACAATGCCAACTGTACATCACTAAACATCAGAAACTGTTTACCTTCTTCCTGTAAAATGTTGTTGTTTTTATTTTACATAAGAGGTTGTCCATCATCGACGAAATTTTCTCCTTCACTACAACCCTTTCCGATAAAACATACGGTATTTGTAAGCCGTTCAACGTCAACAGAAGACTGGCTCCACTTTTCTGTGCGCTCCCTCGAATTGTATTTTTTCCGCGCCCTGCAGGCGATCTGCCGCACGACAGAATCCGCTCTTATTGGAAGTTTTACGCGTGTTTTCATCCTCAGAGAGCGCTCGCATCGCGCGATCGGGCGACGGTGGCGCCTCGCCGCGCCGCGGGGATGAATCTCGCAGCGCGCGTTCCTCCGGCCGCGAATCCGTAAACAAATTGGAGATACCGCTTATCTCGCGCACAACACGCGATTCGGCTTCGTGCCACGCGGAGTTCAGTCGGACGACCTTTCATCTTCCGTGTGCGATTCGAACGATGCAGCGGGTCAACAACATGTTTTCTCTCTGCTTTTCGGTCGACGATATAAGCAGATTCTCTTCTACTTCTATAGTGCCATATCTCGCATTGGTGACCATCCTTGGATTTTCTAGTCAGTTATGAAATTGTAAATGATAATTCTGATGATGATATGGGATCATTCACAGTGTCATTGTGTCTGTCACGCGGCAATCAAAACGTGCAATAATTTATGACTTACCAGAGATTTGAATAAAAATCAGTGCAAAGGGGTTTCGGCGGCAGAGAGAACCCTTAATGGCAGCTTATCAGAGTAGTCGGGCTCAATTTTCACGTAAGAATTTTAATAGACGTGATATTTTAGTACATGTACACATGACGTACAGATATTTTAATTTCGGTATTAACAATCCGTATCGTCAGTTGGTGATTTGATAAAATCATGGCATCATTCTGTTAATGTTTCAGACATAACAAAATATAACATACAATATACAATATTAACATACAAAATAAATATTCAATTCTAATTGCTTATACGTTGATTTTTCTGTTTTTGACATAGTTAACAGAAATCGCACAGGCACGAATACCACAACATCTCCATTTGGAAAAACTTTGGAATGAATGAGAATATTTCTTGATGCGGCGAATAACCTACACGGAATGTGGAATATTTATAAGGCGTTTATTTACACAAAAGTAATTCAAATTGGCTAACGATGTTAACAGATAAGCACACGTATCCACTGTGAACTTGCATAAACATAAAATTGTCCCCATCACTTAAAATATATACAGAAAAGTACCGATATAATGTTCGCAAATGTCATAAATTTATTAGAACATGTTACAAGTTACATAACGAAAACACTAGAAACATGGATGACTAACAGTGGAATTATCAATGCTGACATGAAAGAAATAGCATATTTAGTAAAAAAATAAAAAAAAAAACAAATTTACTATAATTTTGTTAATCATAACTCGTATATCTAGTAATCATATTTGTGACCTTCAAAATGTTCTGTGTCACGTGATACCTACCCATGTAATACATTTCACGTTACTAATGAAGAGACTGTTACAGAGAAATTTGGGATTTACTATCCTCTCGTTACTGTTTTTCCTCATTACAGCAGAATCATATACCATTACCCACAGCCTGAAGCAACCTCGATGATTTTTTTCCAGGAAGAGATGTAACATTAAAATTCATGCTTTCCCTTCCCGAAAAACGCAGCTCGTGCATTGTGATCGCTGCCTTGCCATTCTATTACGAAAACACTCTGGGGGAAAGTTCATTAATACTGTCGCAAGGTCAAACTTTTCTAATTTACAAGTAAATGGCCGCGCGTTCCATAGCCGTCGCGGGTGTTCACGGGCGCCGGTGGCTGCCACGGTCGCAACTTCTTAACGGCTTAATTGCCGGCGTGCTCTGAGGCGGCGGAGGAAGGGGTCTCCAGGGCCCGCCCCCGCGTCGGTCCCCGCCGCGGACGCCTCTTTCGGCGCCGCCCACAACCATGTTGGCACCTTTCCGCCCTCCACCATTGCCTCCTCCGTCAACGCTGGCTACGCTCCGCCTTCTCCATTCCGTTGGATCTGTTAGGCTACCTCCATCCTACCGCTTCCATCCCACGGTTGCCGACCCGCCGTCTTCTGCTACAATGCCCCCGCTCGTGTTATCTTACCGGGAGCGGTGGCTAAGTGCATCAGCTGATTTGACTGCAGCGCCACTGACCGGTAGGTCCTAGGTTCGAGTCCCTACGGTGGCAGGATTTTCGACACTAGCTTTTCAGCTAGGTCGAATTCAGTCGCTGGAGGAGAATTCTAGCGGCCGGCTGCTCTGATCGGTAGTTTTCCGTGGTTTCTCCGATCAACACCAGACGATTGCCGGAGACAGTACCGTAACAAACGGGTAACTTGGTGACTGCGGAGTAGCTACTCACGACCAACAAACACAGACACACTGTTCTCACCCACACGAATTTTAGCCACCCAAGCTAACTTTACTCACTCGCGTCAATTTCACTCATCCAAACTCTACCCATTCACGTCAACTCCACCTTCCAACGCCCTCTCCACGAACACAACCATTTACCCACGTCAACTTCACCTATCCAAACTCTACCTACCCACGCGAACTCCACCCACTCACGCCGTCTTCATCACCACCACCACCTCCACTAACCCATGTCAATTTCACCCATCAAACCTCCACCTACCCGCTGCGTTTTCATTTACCCAGGCCGTCACCAACCACATACCCAACGTCGCCTCCACCCACCCAGGCCGCCTCCACCCACGCAACTACTTTCTAAGGAATTCCGATACTCGTTTCTACACACACACACACACACACACACACACACACACACACCGCTCTGTCTACGACGCTACATCTCCCGCCGCACGCCCACCGTCTTTACTCGCTACGTTGTTTCAAGTCACTACGTTGCTCACTACCGATGCTTCAAGTCTCCGCCCACGTCGTCTCCCGGACATCATTCCCACTCACTTCTTCCCACTCTTCACGTCGCCTCCGTCGTTTCCGTATACATCGCCTTCTCCTACGCCTATCCCACGCTTCTTCTCCGCCTCCGCATACTCCACCGCCGTCCCCACTCGCCTACGCTCTCCCTTTAGCCTCCTCCTCATCCACTTGGTATCCAGCCGCCTCCACATCTACCCCACTCGCGACCCCGGTCTCTGACCCGCGTTCCGCAGGTAAAACACCATCCACCCCCGCATTACCCCCGCGTAATTATGGCTCCCCCGCCCCCCCCCCGCCAAGCGCCGCCACCGCCCGCGCTCGCGGCCCTGTTAATAAAAAAAAGAGCGCGCTAAAAGTTTACAAAAAGCGCGTATTGTTTATGAGGGCCCTGGTTTGGATTAAGTAATTATAAAATGTTAAAAACTCGTTTTCCGCCTAAACGATAGGCAACGCGTCCCGGAGGAGACCCGGAGCGCCGGGCGAACCCGGAGCGGACGAGGCCGCCGCCTCCGGGCCGGAGCTGTTGTCGCCTCGGGAAATATTAATGCGACGGGCTTCTCTGCGCCGTACAGTGGGTCCGAACAAAAGAAATCCTCGGGAAACGTCTTCAAAGTGTAATATAAATGCAGTTGCAAAATACAAACGGAGATGTTTGGAGGAGTCATTGATTTAAAAATGTAAGAAAAAACTTTCAAATTGAAAACCAAATTCAAGATGATTCTATGCGTTACTCAAAGATTTAGAAATGCTATTTAAATAAAAAATTATTCCTTTGTATATTTTAGTGATTGTAGAATATTTTGCTGTTTTCCCATTGATAATATATCCAGTAGACCAAAGTCAATAGGAAACAAAATTAATTACGACCACAAAACCTTTTTTTATTCTATCGTTCGTTGCTTTTCTAGATCAATTTGAGTATATTAAATTTTCTATATAATTTGACATTGCATTGCGAAGATGAAGTGAAGATACAGGATAAATTAGTTTAAATTAAATGTATTCATACTGTCTGTAATATTAGATTACAGTAGGAAAAGTATTGTCATACCAAGATGAGTATCAAAAATAGACTGTTTGACATATGATGTACACCTTAAAACTATTGGACAATCCCTGTGTTAAAATTATAATTTAATTTTTAATTTAGAAAGGATACAACTCACAGCCCCACATAGACCGCAGTGTTTTATTCGCCTTACGTGGGGGGAGGGGGATATTCGATACAAAGAAACGCAGATGTAGAAATGAGGAAATTAAACGATATTTCACATTATATGAAGTGCGTGGAACAATTTTCTGGACGATAAGAGAAGTAAGTTACTAGAACACCTAGAAGAAAAAACGTAAAACAGACTTAAAAAATAAATTATTTGCAGAAGAAAGAAGTGTTCGTTAGTCACGAAACAATTTTTCGCCCTTGGAATGGGTGAAAATCTTAACACTTGCACAGGCAAGAAGAAGGTAAAGAAGAAAAGAAAGAGAGGAAGAAGAAGAAAAGAAAGAGAGGAAGAAGAAAAGAGAGAGAGGAAGAAGACGAAAAGAAAGAGAGGAAGAAGAAGAAAAGAGAGGAAGAAGAAGAAAAGAGAGGAAGAAGAAAAGAGGAAGAAAAGAAGACGGAGAGGAAAAGGACGAATAAAAAGAAGAATAAAAGGAAATAAATAAAAGAAGAGAAGGAAAAGAAGGCAAAAGGAAAAAGACAAGAAGAAGATGAAGAGATGATGAAGCAAGATAAGCAGAGAAGAAGAAAGGTGGAAAGGAGATAGAGAAGAAGACGAAGACAAAAACAAGACGAGAAGGAGGAGTACAAGAACAACCGAGTTGAAGTTTCCAAATTCTCTCTCCCTGTCCTTCATTTGGCCCCACTGTGAGCTTTCGGGGTGCAAAAGGGGGCGTGGCGCGCGAGCGAGCCGTGGCCTGCAGCTCATTAGCACCTTGGGCGATTAACCGCAGCCCGAAGACGCCTCGCCTCTCGCCCGGCCGAGACGGCGAACAAAACCTCTGCGTGTTAATATTTCAGGAGATAAATATTTCCACGCAGCAGCGGCTCAAGTAAAGAGGGCGCGATTTAATAAAAAAAAAAGCAGAGCGGAGAAATTTTTTGTTAAGAACAAAGAACTTGATGAACGTCACGATGAAACCAAAGGGGGAAAAGTTCATGGAAAATAATTTCACTCTTTCAAATGCTCCTAAAAATCACAGAAAGTTATAAAGTTCCAATTTTCAAATATTTCTAAAATGTAATTTGAAAAATGTTTGCGCGATTAAAACCGTGTTATACAAATGGGTTCTAATTATCATTACCAGTTTGAATTAAAAAAAAAACAGTGTTAATCAGTTCATGCACAGATACAGTACATTTATTTTACCACTCATTTTGCATTTTAATTGAATGATAACTATAAGACTTCATGGCTGTTAGGATAAATGTTGAATTTGTAATATTATGCTATTTCGCATTTGGATAACTTCAGGTAAATTATTGACAGTCTACAGTTACACATGCAGACGCAAAAGTAAAATGTATGTGTTTTGATATATTTGGTCGAGTGCCCGACTTTGGTGGCTAGCTAACGGTGCCCTCCCCCCATGCCTGGGCTTAGTTCAATTCTCACACTTCGGGGGAGGAGGGGGGTAAAAGAAACATTTGGCGTACATGACGCATTCCCTTCTCTGTAACGAAAAAAAATGCCGCCCCCTGACCTTTTCTTCGTCCCACAGATACAGAAACAGAGACCATTTCAAAGGAAAGCTACAATTATTTTTACCCCGATCGGGAATCGAACCCGGCATCACACCAAGAGAAGCTAGTTCCCCGCCCATGAGCCATCCTAAAGGACACAAAAGTAATAAAGTAACCTATTAAGGGAATGGCGGAGGGCGAATCCGCGCGGGCGAGCTGGCGCAGGAATCTCAGTGGCGGTGAGAACGCCCTTTCTTCTTCTTCGCAGCCAAACAGCGTCTGCCCCGCGGGCGGCGCGAGGCGAATGCCAATGAGAGAGCTCTTCGGCGCGGAGCCGCGCGGCGAGCAGGCAGGCAGCAACAGATGGAGGCGAGTGAAAGAGTTGGGCGTAGTTCCTCCGGCGAACTTCTGCCCGGCCGGGGACCCGCTCCCGGCCGGCGCGGAAGAGCTGGTAGCGATGATAGGAGTCGTCGAGACGGAGGGAATGGAGGTATCGGAAGTGATGGAGGCGGCGGTGGGGGTAGGCAGCCGGCAGAGGAAATGGTAATGGCGGTGAGGGTGATGTTGCTAAATGTCGTGGAGACGACCAACATAAAAGTGGCGGATTTGGAAAGATGGAGATGGTGAAAATGGTGGAATGGATGGAGAGGGAATAAAAGTACGAGAATGTTGAGCAGTGTTTTGGAAAGGTGGAAATGGTGAAAATGGTGGAATGGATGGAGAGGGAATAAAAGTACGAGAATGTTGAGCAGTGTTTTGGAAAGGTGGAAATGGTGAAAATGGTGGAATGGATGGAGAGGGAATAAAAGTACGAGAATGTTGTGCAGTGTTTTGGAAAGATGGGGTTGGTGAAAATGTTGGAACGGATGGAGAGGGAATAAAAGTACGATAATGTTGTAATGTTGTGCAGTGTTTTGAAAAGATGGAGATGTTCGAAATGGTGGAATCGGAGGAGAGAGAATAAAAGGACAAGAATGATGTGCAGTGTTTTTTGGAAGATGGAGATGGTGAGAATGGTGGAATGGGAGGAGAGGGAATAAAAGATCAATAATAATGTGCAGTGTTTTGGGAAGATGGAGATGGTAAAAATGGTGGAATGGGAGGAGAGGGAATAAAAGTACAATAATGTTGTGCAGTGTGTTGGAGACATGAGGATGGTGAAAACCGTGGATTCGAATGAGAGAGCATAAAAGTACGAGGATGTTGTGAAGTGATAAAAGCGGAGGTGGGTAAGGAGGTGATAGACGTGATAGAGGTGACGAAAACGTATCCGGTCGAGGTGGCGTGAAGGACATGGTTGATGAGATGTTGGCGGTGGGGGTGGATGGTTGAAGATGGATGGTGAAGGGCAAGTTTGAAGCAGATGTGGTTTAAGCAGAGGTGATGAAGGGAGCGGAAGTTGGTGAGGCATAGGTGATGAAGTGATGGAGAAAGTTGAGGCAGTGACGCCAGAGGTAGATTAGAGCTTTGAGACGGAGTTACAGAAGTTGGCCGACGTGACGAAGGTGTCGGAAATGGTTATGGCGGAAGTGATAGAGATGGTTCAGGCGTAAGGGATAGAGAATGTTGTGGCGAAATTGACAGAGATAACTGACGTACTGATGATGGTGGTGAGCATGATAATTGAGTCGGTAGAGGTGCTTACTCATGGAGGTAGTTGACACGGCAGAGGTAGTTGTCGCTGTGAATGTGGTTGACGTTGTGGATGTTGCAGAGCTGCCTGTGCCAATGGAGACGGTGGAGTAGGAGCGAGGGGAAGAGGAGGCGAACGAGACAGGATGCGGATGACGCTGAGTAGGCGACAATCTTCCACACACTGAAGAGAAGGTGGTAGTTTAGAACCTGAAAATTTCAGTTAACGATAATGATGGTAGTGAAGTTGGTTATAAGCTCTTTGCCGTCCTACTGTAGAACATTATCTCAAGCATGGAAAGTTTACCGTAAATCAGTTCCACGACTGAAGCCCTTACAGCGATAATCATGCAGACAGCTTTAAATACGCCATAAATATTAACATATTTATCAGTCATGTGGGCTTTGGAGAAAATGTTTGTCTCGATTGAGGCTCGCTTGTTGCGTGGCTCAATATTCACATAATAATAATAATAATAATAATAATAATAATAATAATAATAATAATAATAATAATAATAATAATAATAATAATAATAATAATGGGTGGTAATGGTTGTGATAGTTGCTACCTTCCTCTGAGGCGCGTGGTGTTGCATATCCAGCAGAGCACCCGGAGTCGCAGCGTCAGAGCGGGGGGGGGCGGGGGGGGGAGTGACGTGGACAAGTTGGCGTCGCGTCCCATCCCTTGCCGGACAGCGGCGGCGCCTGGCAGCAGCGGAAGTTGAGATGGGCTGACGGCGGCAGCGGGAGGCGGGTGGTCGGGTCGGGCAGGGGAGACGGAGCGGATGGGCTGCTTAAAGCAGGAGCCCTCCCTTCTTTCCGAACGCTATCAAAGGACCGAATTGAATCATCTCGACGTCTCTTGACCTTTTTATTGGTTATTACTTCATAGGGTCTTGACTAGAGGTCAAGAAATGAAATAAATTTGTGAAGGACACTTGTCGGTCTACAAGGACCTCGATTTTCTTTCTGGAAATTACATCGGTAATTTTACTCATGTGGATTTTTGTCAGTTTTATTGTGCAGTATGACTGCACAAGTTTTTTTGTATTTTAACTGCACTAAAATGAATTATTCGTTTAATAAAATATTAATAATAAAATATGATTGTCTCGTTTTGAAGTTGGGGCAGCTGACGTCGGTTTTGGAATTCGAAACCTAGATTTATCATCCAGACATTGATTCCCAACCATTCTAATTTGAATTGGATACAGACTCTTCAAAGTATATAACGAAAATTGTATTTCTACCCGACTCCCTTATTTACTTCAATAGAGGGTTTCTAAATTTCTTATCTTCTTTCAAATGTCATTGATTGTCTTGCAATAGCATCATCGACAAATAACTTCAAGCAACATAAAAAACACATCTTACTACTGACACCTTAAAATTACCAATGTTACAATATCATTATGAATGACTTTGTACTTCTTTTGAGAGAACACCTTTTCCAAAGAGTAAAGGCTTCAACAACATGATAGGACGAAATTGCCAGACGCCAAAATGGGCAATTAACTGTAGAGCATGACTTGGGCTGAGCCTGAACCAGCGCCTGGCCCTCCGTAATTCCAGACCATTGCCACATCCGTAACGGAAAGCACTTACGCTCTTTGACCTACTCGCCACATTCCGCGCGATTCGAGGTCTCCACTTCCTGAAATGGGTGCGCGAAATCTTGGCGCCCTGTGATTGCCAAAATTGATAGTAATAACGGTGAAGTGCGGGAAAATGACGGTAGAAAAAAAAACTCGTTGCCGTTTTACGGCCGAACTCGTTGCACTGGAAACGACAAGACTGGCAGAGAGAATGTGGAGAGATGGAGGGAGGCAGTGATTGAGATGAAATAAAGGGAAATGAGGTAGGAAAAAAGAAGATCAAACAGAGCTAATGGAAACGAATCAATGGTAAGTACTGAAGCAATAATTGGAGAAGGTAGAAATGTGAGATTAAGAGAGGAAAAGCATGAATACGTGACGGTAGGACTCTTCATAGTAGCACTATACACACTTGGAGCGCGCTTGGAGACGAAATCAAGATGTCAACTGAGTCACGCTTGCTGGATCTATGATTGCCGTTTTCACGAAACTTTGAATAATTATAAACTTTTACTTTTCAATCAGTTATAGGGGGCAAGATACTACGAAGAAAAAATGTAAACATGAAGAAAACAAAAGCAATGAAAGTACTCCCTATTCAGGTATAACGTGAAAGGAACGAGTTTCATTAGCATGGCAAATGGACACAAACTTATTGAAGTGTTGAAAAACGAACAAGAAACACTATAAATTATATCACAGAAAATAAAATACGTTATCATTTGCTTTATAAATCAAGAAGAAAAAGAATGAATAGATGTAAACATGAATATTGGAGGAAGAATTAAAACGGACCATTTAAGATAAAAGTTGAAAATGTGTAGAAAAATGTAAAAGAGAGAAAGTAAGAGAAAATATTGACAAGAAAAAACATCGGAGAGACAGAAATCAGATATGTTGTTGATATGTTATTTAGAAGTCCCAAAAGAGGGGAAGAAAAATACTCTATAAGTAGGAAAAGAAACAAGCATATAGAAGAAAGCGCAAACCACAAATTATAAAAAGAAGCAAAAATAACGAAATTCACTGACAGGATGATGAAACTGCTGAAACCGCGAGCCCGTACACGCGCGTGTATGTGGACAGCACGAGGAAGCGGCGCGGTGGCTGCGGTGGCGAGTGGGCCAAGGTCCGCGTATGTCAGTGACCCCGACGCAGACGCCCCCCCCCCCACCCCCCTCCCCGCGCTCGCGAATCCTCGGTTCGGAGAGGGGGGGTCAGTAAAGGCCTACGTCTCTACTACGTACATATGCACCCAAGAAATGATTATATCTACTGATCATAAGTAACATACTTACCTCACAACACACTTCAAACTGACTCAAACGGGTTTATTTGATTTGAAAACGTTATTCTTGTACACTTTAAATGCATCTTACAATTTGAAATATCGTCAAGGTCATCATTTAATATTATTTATTTATTTATTTATTAAATACATTTGTTCATTTGTTTATTTGTTCATTTGTTTATTCATTTATTCATTCATTCGTTAGTTAATTAATTAATTAATTCATTTAATTTATTTATATATTTATTTTTGTATTCCCTCGCGTTTTATTCGTAAGAATCGTCTACATCACAGATCACTGCCAACAGCTCGATCACAGCCATCGCTTGAATTCCCTGCTGGCATCTGGATTGTACTCAAGCGAACCCAGGAAATTCACTCAATGCAAAGCGATTTTTATGTCCTCCAGACACTACTACAAGAATCGTAAACTGTCATTACCATTTGCATTACGCTTTCTATATGTCTTCTCTTATATATTTTCAAACTCTTATTTGGTTTTATTTAACCTGACAATTTGGGAAATTGCTACACATTTGAGGAAGAGGCCCTCCAAGCTATTTGACGACTCTGTAAATGATTCATCATGTAGTCAATTGTATTAATGAATCGTATTATTAAACATATAATTCAATTCTCCTTGTATAGTTATTTAACAATAAAGTACGACAAATGTAAGTAAAAATGATTAATAGAAAAGGCGGTCCAGAAATGAACTTGGCCCCTTCTTGCTTTGGGTTTCTCATTCGTGTGACCATAATATAACAAGAATTTGTAGTACCTTCACTATTTTTATATGTATAGGGAAATGATATATTCAGTTCATGTGCATCTCCTATAACCTAACCCTGTTTTTGAAAACGTTGATTAGTAACTATGTTGATATATCGTTGTCACTAGTCTGCTGGGAAATAAATCAGCAATGTATGTGTGGATGTTTTTAGGAAGTGTGTCAATCGAAACGTTAGAGAGCAATTGTTTTAGCATGTAGCTTGATGTGAAGCAGTAATATTATTTGCTTACTTTAGCTGAAAATTAAACACGTTCCTAATTATCATAATATGTCATCTATAATCATATAAACATATTTGAGAAAAGCAGAATAGTACGCGAGAGTCGAAAACTTCGAACGCGTGGATTATATAATTCATTTTTAACAAGTATTAATCTTTTTGTAACCAATTTACTTCAGTCTCCGAACATCCTACTTAAAAACATTCTTAAATAGGAATTCTCTTTCAATATTGTCATTTTGAGAGTTAATCTAACTCTACATGCATTTCAAACAATGTTTCGTTTTTAAAGTGGAGTGAAAACAAAACAAAAAGTATTGTAACACATAAGTTTAATGACATATTGTGATTCTAACTGTGCCGCAAATTACCTTTCGCTTTGCCTTTAGCACACACTCACTGGGGATGTAAATTACATAATGTAATGCTGGGTTTGCTACTTCCAAGTAAGGAAAGGCAGAGCTTAGCACACCTACTTCTTCTGCTTTGCACGAACCACCACTTGTGGGTTGGCAGCAGCCGAAAGAGAAAAGCAACTTTATGTAAGACACTTAGTAGCACACCGTCTTACCCGACGTCAAATTAGGTGTGTGTGTGCGTGTGGGTATGCGTGAGTATGCATGTCTATGAATAAATTATAATAATTTTCAAATCAATGCTTCTGACAACAAGACGAAAACGTTTCATTTTTCCCCAGCGAAAAGTGAAATTGTAGTAGCTAAATAATGCGAATGAATCTTCAAGATTTTGGAACGTTAATTCGGGGGTTACTTGGATATATTTGTTTCATTAAATAATTCAGCCCAGACATTGTTCAACATAAACGTGGGTTATTGCCTTTCCAATGTAAGTATTTTATACCTGCAAGATGAGCAATCGCTGAAACATTCTGAACCTATTTTGTACGCGCTTCTCTTTTATCGCCTCAGCAACATAACAGCTTCGATAATCCATTCCGAGATAAAACAGTCGCTTTGACTGTAGCGTATGGCTGTGTTTCCAGTTTAACAGATGCATTAATTTCTGCGTCGTATCCCTTCCTCTATTTGTGCTGTAGATCGCGTCCGGATTGGCGACATGTATAACAATCTGCGAGTCACTGACTCAACAGTGGAAACCGACTTGCCGATTATGCAACCGAAAGGATAACACGCACGGAAACACCCGCAACGGTGAAGGAATGCAATTTGTCCCCGCGGGACTCCATTGCTCCTGGCTCTCTTGTTGTTCTCCAGGAAGAGAGCGGACAATAAAGAGGACGAGATGATAGAGGAGAGGCGATTTTAAGGGACGAGGTGTAATCGGAGCAAAAGACGGAGGAAAAGGCTCGGGAAAAGGCGGAGGAGAAAGATGACTATGAAGAGGTGGGAGACGAATGCCCAGGTGGGGAAGTGCCAGAAGAGAGGAAGTAGACGGAGAAGAAGCCAAAGCAAAAGTCGGAGAAGAAGACGAAGGAGGAGAGGAAAGACGATGAGTATGGGGAGAGGAATTCGGAGGTGTGGAAGTTCCAGAAGGTGGTAGTGTCCTGTTCGAGCAGCCGAGGCGAGCACATCGTGGCCGAGGTAGCTCTTATCGCAACCTGACTCTGCCTACGGGCGATAAGCGAACGTTGAACGTAAACTTCAAGTTCAAAAGTTTTGTAATTAACATAGTGCCGTTATACAGTCAAAAAACAAAAACGATCGTTTTCTCTCAAACAGTGAAGTGAACAAAACGCTAGTGAGTGAATGTTAACAAACAGTGGCCCCACAACGGGGCAATTAATAAAAGACGCCACTGACGTCTTAAACGATACTGATTCACATTTGGTCAGCCACAATGAGGAAATAATGGAAGACGAAGAACCAACGCATACGCAACAAATTCAACACTTGCAAATGCAACTCCAAGTACAGCAACAACAGATGCAACAAATGGAGCAACACTACCAACAACAAATTCAGCAATTACAAATCGTACTCTCACCTCAACTGCAACAGCCGCAAATTCAGCAATGGCAGCAAACACAAGAACAACAGGTAATACAACAGCCGCATTCACAGCCGCCAACTCAAGTTCAACTGGGAACTACGCCACAAGATCAGCGACATTCCCAACAACAACAACCCCAGCAGCAATCCGAAGGAACAACTTCAGATGCAAATACCATTCATCCGGACAGTAATAACAGGACAAATAATGTAAGTACTTATCAAACAACAAATCCAGAAGTTTCTTCTCTGCCAAGTACTTCCGTTTCAAATGAAAATTATTCTACATATTTTTCAACTTACCATAACGATAGGAAAAGACCGAGATCTAATGATAATATAAATTACTCAGTTCAAACCGAAAATCGATTTGAAGTCCTAGGTGAAGTAAACGATAATGAACATAACAGAAACAATGAACCAAGTGTTAAAATCCCTCCGATAATAATACATAATTATAAAAACTTACATGTATTATTAAAAGATATAAAAGAAGTGGTTAAAGATGATTTCTCCGTCAAAACAATTAATGACAAGATAAAAGTTAACCTTAATACAATAGA